>WNWK01006872.1:0-100456 GCA_009830355.1 Cherax destructor | reverse complement strand
TCTAGATTCCAACCCAACAGAGGAAGAAATTAAAAGTGTCTTGGATACCTTTAGTGGACAACAATTAAGGTGGACAGGAATACAGGCTATCTGCCGCAAAACTTTGTCACAAAGACCTACTGTAATTAGTAGTCAGCAGACACCTGTCCCAACACCTGTCACACCTGCCACATCTGGTGTAGGCTTACCGAGTCTTCCCAAATTGGCTATGCCTATTTTTGAAGGTAATGATTATGAAGAGTTCATTAGTGGGTTTAATTCTTTAGTGAATTCACGTACTGACATAGATGAGATTGCTAAGTTCAATTATCTCAGATATCTCGTGAAAGGTGAACCCTATGAACTGATTAAATCATTTCCGGTGGTCAAAGGCAATTATGCTCTAGCCTTAGGTGTCTTAGCAGATAATTATCTTGATGCTGACAAAGCCAGGGTTAGACATGCAGTCTTAATATCAAGCTTGAAACTACCCAAACATTGTCTTTCAGACTTACAGTCATTTAGGATCACATTAGACAATAGTCTCAGAACTCTAGGAGTTAAATATGATCTAAGGCAATGTGATTGGTTTATCAGTGGTATTATACAAGATAAACTGTCAACACAAACCATTGAACGTTTAAATATTATGTTCAATAAACGCTATTTCACTTGTGAAGAAATTAGCAATGGTTTACAAACAATAGTCTCATGCATGCAAGCAACGAGACAAGATGAGAAATCCACTAATCCTGTTGTGGATAATAAAATTTCAACTCAGTACAAAAAGAGTGTACCTACTCCCACTAAACCACATAATGGGAAATCCCATGTAGGCATTTATCAAGCTGTGAACACAACAGACAGTAAACAGACTGTCACACATAAACGTACTCCAAAATGTGTACTTTGTGATGGAACACATTGGGCACAGTATTGCATTCAATACACAACAATGGAGGCACGGAAACAACGTGCTCAACAGCTGAAAAGGTGCACTAAGTGTTTAGGTGAACACAAGGGAGGTAAATGCTTACTGAAGAAGTGTTTTAAATGCAAGGGTATGCATCACACAGCATTATGCCCAAGCACTTATGCTGAACAACCGACTTCCTTTAGGGGCAATAATTATACTCACTTGATGTTTACCTTACAGCCCTGTGGAGAATGAGGCCATAGATGGATCCCCTGAGAAGGTGTTGGGGACGGCTGCGACATCTTGGATTCATCAATAAGCTAAGTAGCAAGCTTTACACTTACAGTACATTATCGTAGGAGCCCATTACTCCACATCTGGAGTACCTCAAGGTAGTTTTCAAACCCTGGGTCCCCTGGCACTCGTCTCCAGCCAATCTGACATCGAAATTCTCCCGGATTATTACATCTTCGGGGCTTGATGCCTTAAAAATATGGTTTCTACATTATAAAATGATCGCTTTCTACATCTAGGAAAAGAGTCTGATAACATAACACAAAATAATAGTTTTTCAAGACCTTTATGACAGGATAACCAACCAAATTCTGTATATATTCCGTCAAACTTTAGATTTTATATTATGCAGCAATTCAAGTTTTCTTCGACATACAACTCATCCTCATTTTATAATGTTTATATTCTTATGATACCCAAAGAGAATTTTAAAATTATTCTAAGTTGCGTTAAATAAACCTATAAAATCATATATTTAACCCAAGTAAAGTGTAACCAGAAAACGTTCAAATATGTACGATTGTCTGTTGTGTCTCACTGGGCAGGTATATTACGACATTTCAGTTTTATTCAAGTTATTGCAATACTATGATTCCTGGATATGCAATTAGTCTTAGTTTGATTATCTAAAAAAAATATATTTTTATTTCAGTAACTACCTTTTTCATCCGCTGGTTCGTGTTTTTTTTTTTTAATTTTAAAGTGATAATTCTTATTTCTGCGATTTATATTGTCTCACCCTCCCTCCCTTCCACACAGATATGGTTATGTAAATACACTCAAAAACTTTCAGTTTGATGCTGCAATTATACCAAGTAAAAAAAAACAAGAGTACACATGAAATAAAGAATTCTCTTTGTATTTGTAAAAATCCGAAGCTTTTCGTAAAAAGAAACTCGAAAATACTGGTAATAATGCGAGACTATTGTTACCAATATTAAACTATTTATGACAATCCGAAATTATTTTTAGCAATCTGAAACTACTTATAACTATCTGAAACACAATCTGAAACTAATCGTAACTATCTGAAACACAATCTGAAACTAATCGTAACTATCTGAAACACAATATGAAACTACTTGTAACAATCTGAAGTTACTCGTAACAATCTGAAACTACTTGTACAAATCTGAAACTATTCTGAAACTACTTGTAAAAATCTGGAACTATTCACAACTATCTGAAACTAATCGTAACTATCTGAAACATAATCTGAAACTATCATAAACATAATGTGAAATTAGTCGTAACTATCTGAAATAGAATCTGAAATTACTAGTAACAATCTGAAACTACTCGTAACAGTATGAAACAAATAATCTGAAACTACTCGCAACGATATGAAACTAGTCGTAACAATCTGAAACTACTCAATCTTGATAAAAGTACAGCATATACACGGAGAAGGGATTTGTATACTGCAGACAGGTGAGGCGAAGCAGTCAGAGTCCGTCTGAGGTAGACCTGATGAGGTAGGAGACCTCACCTGTCTGCAATATATTAAGTCACATCTCCGCGAATATGCTGTACTTTTATCAAGATTGATGGACTGATTACATCGACTCCAGGTTGAGGGACTGATTACCTCAAACTCCTTCTCGTCTTTCACCAATTTTCTCTGTATTGGTGGAAAAACGGACACAAATGCCGTATAATGTGATCCTTTATTAACTACGTTTCGCCCACACAGTGGGCTTTATCAAGTCACAAACATAACCTGAGCCGAGAGTACGTGAGTATATATAGGAAGCATAGTGAAGTGGAGAGTCAGGTAGAGAATGCTGAGAAGGTTGGATTTGAGAAGTACCTTCACAGATTAGGCAAGTATGTTGGTTGCTGTGTAGGATAACGATGAAGAAGTTTCCTGTCAAGAGGTTCAGCTGTTGTAAAAACCCGTAGATCTGGTTGAAATTGTTGGATATGCAGGTGAGTGATGATTTCAAGAACCTGCGACGCTGAGTGTTTTCCTCCCTGGCAATGAGTCTTGCGTCTCTGTTGTTGATGAAATGGTTGTGGAAGTTTCAGTGCAGAACATAGTTCATTCTGCCTTCGTATTGGTGTTGTGAAATGCGTGTTTGGAGGTTTCTGGATGTCTCGCCCACGTATAATTGGTTGCAGTCGTTGCAAGTGATTACGTATCTCATTCATCAACTGGTCGGTTTTCTGAACCATTTATATAACAGTAGTTTAATTAGTTAAATTAGTTAGTTTAATTAGGGCTATTCCCCAAATCTGCAATTTTTCCGACCTTCAATGAGGCTGTTAATATACAATATTCCAGTGTACAAAGTACAAGTGTTTTAAAGAGCATCATTATTTTTCATCTATTTAGAAGTTTCTTGTCTTCCAACTCATTGTTTTTTGAGTAGGGTGTGTGTGTATTGTTCCAGTCACGGTATTGTGCCTTTTTTGTTATTTGTGTCCCGTATGTCTGGAGCCATAGGAGAAATTTGATCAATTATGATAGTAAAACTAATGTGTTCCTGGAAAACAAGTTCTGTGGCACAATCGTTCTTAAGCAATTTAGAAGTCAAACACTGATAGTAATAGCTTCAGCAGCAATTAAACTGTTAGATATACTAATTCGACATTTGTCTTCCTTGCAACATTCATCTCCTCGCTGGTTGCAGTAGTTGCTAATAGATTCGCAAGTTCCATAAGCAGCGATAAGGAGCACATTACGACGTCTGGTTTTTGGCAGCTTAGTGTTTGGTCAGATGATTTTTAAGTCATATCGTGATCTAATGTGTACCGTAGATGGACCTGGCTGACCATCGGTACATATTTTCCTACTAGCCTTGATATTTTATTTAGCAATGTAAGTTTTTCTGCCATTGATGTGCACTTGTACTTGGTTCAATCTTGAGACCATGAAGGGACTGACATCTTTCCACTCCAAACTGACATTAATTGAAGTGTTCAGTGCTCTTGTGACTTGTACCGCTGCACCTTCTTCGACGTTTAAAACACAAAGTATACATAAATGTGTTACGTCACTTATCTGAAGCGATAAAAATTAATGTCGGGCTAAACTCTGAAATCAAACACCGAATTAAAAACAATACAATAAACACTGAAATATTATAATCACACCTGAGTCCGTGGTGTTACCTGTGAATCTGGTGTCACCTGTGTCTGTGGTGTCGCCTGTGACTGTGGTGTCACCTGAGACAGTGGTGTCACCTGTGACTGTGGTGTCATTTGTGTGTGTGGTGTCGCCTGTGTCTGGGGTGTCGCCTGTGTCTGTGGTGTCGCCAGTGTCTGTGGTGTCACCTGTGTCTGTGGTGTCACCTGTGTCTGTGGTGTTACCTGTGAATCTGGTGTCGCCTGTGTCTGTGTGTCGCCAGTGTCTGTGGTGTCACCTGTGTCTGTGGTGTCACCTGTGTCTGGTGTCACCTGTGTCTGTGGTGTCACCTGTGTCTGTGTGTCACCTGTGTCTGTTGTGTCACCTGTGTCTGTGGTGTTACCTGTGAATCTGGTGTCACCAGTGTCTGTGGTGTCACCTGTGTCTGTGGTGTCACCTGTGTCTGTGGTGTCACCTGTGTCTGTGGTGTCACCTGTGTCTGTGGTGTTACCTGTAATCTGGTGTCACCTGTGTCTGTGGTGTCGCCTGTGTCTGTGGTGTCACCTGTGTCTGTGGTGTTACCTGTGAATCTGGTGCACCTGTGTCTGTGGTGTCGCTGTGACTGTGGTGTCACCTGTGACAGTGGTGTCACCTGTGACTGTGGTGTCACCTGTGTCTGTAGTGCCACCTGTGTCTGTGGTGTCACTGTGACTGTGGTGTCATTTGTGTGTGTGGTGTCACCTGTGACTGTGGTGTCACCTGTGTCTGTAGTGCCACCTGTGAATTGGTGTAACCTGTGACTGGTGTCACCTGTGTCTGTGGTGTCACCTGTGACTGTGGTGTCACATGTGACTGTGATGTCACTTGTGACTTTGTGTCACCTGTGACTGGGATGTCACCTGTGTCTGTGGTGTCACTGTGACTGGTGTCACCTGTGACTGTGGTGTCACCTGTGGCAGTGATGTCACCTGTGACTGTGGTGCCACATGTGACTGTGGTGTCCATGTGACTGTGGTATCACATGTGACTGTGGTATACCTGTGTGTATGATGTCACCTGTGACTGTGGTGTCACCTGTGACTGGTGTTACCTGTGTTGTGGTGTCACCTGTGACTGGTGTTACCTGTGTGTGTGGTGTCACGTGACTGTGGTGTCACCTGTGACTGGGGTGTCACCTGTGTCTGTGGTGTCACCTGTGACTGGTGTCACCTGTGTCTGTGGTGTCACCTTGACTGTGGTGTCACCTGTGACAGTGGTGTCACCTGTGACAGTGGTGTCACCTGTGACTGGTGTCACCTGGGAGTGAGGTGTCACCTGAGACTGTGGTGTCACCTGTGTGTGTGGTGTTACCGTGACTGTGGTGTCACCTGTGACTGAGGTGTCACCTGTGACTGGGGTGTCACTTGTGACGTGGTGTCACCTGTGACTGGGGTGTCACCGGTGTCTGTGGTGTCACCTGAGACTGGGGTGTCACCTGTGACTGGGTGTCACTGTACAGTGGTGTCACCTGTGACTGGTGTCACCTGTGAGTGAGGTGTCACCTGAGACTGTGGTGTCACCTGTGTGTGTGGTGTTACCTGTGACTGTGGTGTCATCCTGTGACTGGGGTGTCACCTCTGTCTGGGGTGTCACCTGTGACTCGGGCGTCATCTATGACTGGTGTCACCTATGACTGGTGTCACCTGTGACTATGGTGTTACCTGTGATATTGGTGTCACCTGTGTGTGGTGTCACCTGTGACTGTGGTGTCACCTGTGAATGTGGTGTCACCTGTGGTGTGGTGTCACCTGTGTCTGTGGTCACTGACTGGTGTCACCTATGACTGGTGTCACCTGTGTTATTTGTCACCTGTGACTGTGGTGTCACCTGACTGTGGTCACCTGTTAGTGGTGTCACCTGTGACTGTGGTGTCACCTGTGTGTGTGGTGTCACCTGTGACTGTGGTGTCACCTGTGTCTGAAGTGTAACGTGTGACTGTGGTGTAACCTGTGACTGTGGTGTCACCAGTGACTGTGGTGTCACCTGTGTCTGTGGTGTCACCTGTGACTGTGGTGTCACCTGTGTCTGGGGTGTCACCTGTGACTGTGATGTCACCTGTGCCTGTGATGTCACCTGTGACTGTGATGTCACTTGTGACTATAGTGTCACCTGTGACTGTGATGTCACATGTGACTGATGTCACATTTGACTGTGATGTCACATGTGACTGTGGTGTCACCGGTGACTGTGGTGTCACCTGTGACTGTGGTGTCACTTGTGTCTGTGTTGTCACCTGTGACTGTGGTGTCACCTTGACTGTGTCACCTGTGATTGTGGTGTCACCTGTGATGGTGATGTCACCTTGACTGTGGTGTCACCTGTGACTGTGGTGTCACCTGTGACTGTGGTGTCACCTGTGACTGTGGTGTCACCTGAGTGTATGTTTTCACCTGAGTGTATGTTTTCACCTGTGACTGTGGTGTCACTTGCGACTGTGGTGTCACTTGTGTTTGTGGTGTCATCTGTGACTGTGGTGTCACCTGTGGCTGTGATGTCACCTGTGACTGTGGTGTCACTTGTGACTGTGGTGTCACTTGTGTTTGTGGTGTCATCTGTGACTGTGGTGTCACCTGTGGCTGTGATGTCACCTGTGACTGTAGTGTCACATGTGACTGTGGTGTCACCTGGTGTATGGTGTCACCTGTGACTGTGGTGACACCTGTGACTGTGGTGTTGCTTGTGACTGTGGTGTCACCTGTTTCTGTAGTATCACCTGTGACTGTGGTGTCACTTGTGATTGTGGTGTCACCTGTAAATGTGGTTTCACCTGTGACTGTGGTGTCACCTGTGTGTATGGTGTCACCTGTGTCTGTGATGTCAGCTGTGACTCTGGTGTCAGCTGTGACTTTGGTGTCACCTGACTCTGGTGTCTCCTGTGACTCTTGTGCCACCTGTGACTCTTGTGTCACCTGTGACTCTGGTGCCAGCTGTGTTTTTATTCAGCAATATAATTATTTTATACTTATAGATACGTTTTGGTACAGTAAATCTCTCTTCTTTGTACCTCAAAAATTATGAAGTTTTTTGATGGGAAATTTAATTTCGTAAAAACTGCAATTTTTATTTCGGCTGTAGGCTGGTTCCAATTGCACTTAAGGTAAAAATGGTAATGACGAAAATTTATTTCTTCTGACCTATAAATTTAGCTTAAAACATTTCTAGTTGTCCTCTACGTTCAAGAATTATTACACACAAATGCATAATTGACCGTCATTTTCCAAGATGGCTGCCGTTACAGTGCCGTAGCACACAATGCACGCATTTTGATTTTTGATGTTATTGCAAGGCACTAGAACCAGACATGTCCAAAGCCGGCTCTTCTTGGGAATTTCTACAAGGTAAAACACATTGAAGTCGTTCAGAAGGGACATACTCATTATAAAAACAATATTACACCAATATAAAATTTAAACAGGCTAAGTAACACTCCAGTAAAAATCTTAGCCTTTTGAATAATATACACCTTAGTGAAAATTTTTCAGCCAATCGGAAGTGACTTTCTCAAGTTATCACAACACCGACAATCAACTCAGAAAATTGTCTACACAAAAACTGACCAGAGGACACATGCACATGCCAATAGTTGCATAACTCTTTCCCTGATTACAGTTCCCCAACACTGAAAATTTGAAGTCAGTCGTATGAGGCATTCTCAAGGGATTAACTTTAGTTTTAGAGAAAGAAAAATAAATTCTGGTAACCACATCTTTGGGGACACTTAATAATTTATTGTCTCGGAAAACCAGACAAAATAAAGAATAAACTATTTCAGGGTAAACAGGATGATGACACATTCACTGTTATTAAGTAAAGTTACCTAATTTATATTACCTTAAGAATAATTAAATTCAATCTGTTGCGTGACATAATTTTCACACATTCTGGGTATATATTACGACTGGTGGTTTCAAAGTGATTTCTGATAAATGAATGAAGTGATTTTTGTTCGAGGAGTCAAATTCCCCAATGAAATTATTGCTTGTTCCTAAATTATTGGTTGTTCTTAAATTTACGAAGAAATGTTTCTCATGTATCTGTATCAGCACCATCCTGGAGCCAGCATCACCACCTGTCAGCATCTTGTGTCAGCACATGATGTCAGCATCGACATCACTGACTGCTCATAGAGTCCTAGAGACCTTGTTGGTACCAAACTTAATTACATCCCATTTCCCATGCTCTGTATAACTCATATAGCTTTAGTTATTCCTTTTGAGTATAATAATAATAATAACAATAATTAATAGCAATAATAATAACAATAATAATAATAATAATTCAAATGATAGAAAATTAATTATTTATTTAAACTTACAAAAAATTACGAAACATTGATTGAATTCGAAATAATTTGGCTCATGAGAAAAATAATAACAGCTCAAGTGAAAATATTAACAATTCAAATAATAATAATTTAAATGATAATAATACCCTTTTTGCGTATTTTAACATTCATTTCTTTATAAATGCTTGATGGGATTCGAATAAATTCTGCTCAAGTGAAAATAATTATTTATTGCTACGTTGGGACTAACATCTTTCAGTGTATTCATTTTTAATATAATTCGTTATATTTATCATTTTTACTGGGATTACCAAGGAGGAAAATAAATATTGCAGACACTTTAGTATCATATCTTTACGACGTGCGAGTTAGTCATGGCTCAGCCAAAATAAATATACATTTATACTAGTTTTAACGTTGATCATTTTGACGAGGATATAATGTGTGTTCTGAAGAATCCTATAATTCTGCATAATTTTTAATAATGTTTAAACAGGTGGATGTGAAGTGATATATGTGTAAACAAACTTTACTCATGTTGCCAAGTGTGTGCATGCATGCACAAACGGAATTGTCTACACATATATATATATATATATATATATATATATATATATATATATATATATATATTATGGTTCTCCCTTACCATGAAAACTTGGTTGATATGCTCTTCCTTTCTTAAGAATTTTAATATCAAAGTTGTATTTAAAAATCTTGATACAGTAAAAAGACTTTTGATAAAAAATTCCCCAAAATGCTGACGGATGTGTCTATAAGATTCCTGTAAAATATGCGATAAAGTTTATTATGGTCAAACTGGTAAAAGTCTTGAACTAAGATTAAAACAACATAAATATAGCATTAGAACTGGACAAGATTCTAATGCTCTATTTATTCATGTGAGAGATTTTAACCATCCAATTGATTTTCAAAATGCTGAGAAGGTTGTATCAAGCAAGTCCATGGTTGAGAGAAATATAATAGAATCATGTTTCATTAAAAGCAGTTTTGAAAATAATATGAATATTTCTTTTGGTTTATATAAATTGGATTCATTTATAATTAATAAAATTTGGGAAGAATTTAATGATAAATTGGACTAATCTTAATTCTTGGGAAGAGTTTCAGGTCCTTTCTTATTTTCCTCTTCACAGAGTCGTGCGATGTTACGCTACTGTGAGGTGTTGTCTTTGTTAGTGTGATGTGACTGTGAGGTGTAGTCTTGCCCCTTATATAAGCCCTCTTGTCATGTTTCCTTTTATAGTTCCTTGATAATGTGAGTTGTCACGAAAGCGCTTGGAATTCCTCTATTTTTTCATAGTGGTTGCCTTGCATATATATATATATATATATATATATATATATATATATATCACATTTCCTTCTTTCTCACCGAGGCAGGTGACCCAATAAAGAAGAAACATTTTCATCATCACTCGCTCCATCACGGTCTTGCCATAGGCGTGCCGATACTATAGTTCAAAAGCTGCAACACATCTCCACCCTCCTTCAGAGCGCAGGCACTGTTCTTCCCACCTCCTGGATTCAAGTGAGGCTAATCGGTTTCCCTGAATTCCTTCGTAAATGTTACTTTACTTACACTCCAACAGCAAGTCAAGGCATAAAAATCATTTGCCTCCACTCGCTCCTATCCAATACGCACGCTTGCTGGAAGTCTAAACCCCTCGCACACAAAACCTCGTTTACCCCCTCCCTCTAACCTTTCCTAGGACGACCCCTACCCCGCATTCCTTCCACTGCAGATGTATATGCCCTCCAAATCATTCTATTTTGTTCCCTCCTCTCTAAATGTCCGAACCACCTAAACAACACCTCCTCAGCCCTCTGGATAATACTTTTAGTAAACCCGCAACTCATTCTAATCTCCAAGCTACGGATTCTCTGCATACTATTCTAACCTCACATTACCCTCAGACATGACATCTCCATTGCCTCAAGCCTTCTTGTTTCAACATTCACCACCCATACTTCACACCCATATAAGAGTGTTGGTACCACTATCCTCTCATACATTTCAGGTCCAGTGGTGGACCTGACTTAACTCAGTGAAGACGTGTCTTGTGTGCTCTCTGTCAATCTGAAGAAGATGTCCTCTCTTGAGCTACTCTACCAGCAGTTGAAGGAAGAACTGAGGGTAGCTAAGCTTGAGATACAGCGACTGACTGAGGAAAACAAGAGGATTCGTAGTAATCCTCCTGTTGAGAATCCTCAAGCCAGGAAAGGAACCTGGACAGTGGCTAAAACGCATGGGACAAAGTTAAGGCTCAAGAGGACGGGTGGAGAGGTAGAAACAACGAAGACCCAGGAGAATGTTGTGGAAACATCGAACCCATTCTCCGTGCTACCCGATGAATGTGAGTCGACTTCTGGGAGCGTCACGACGAAAGACACAAAGGAAGGTAAAAACATTGTTGTTGTTGGGGACAGTCAGGTTAGGTACATGGATAGGGCTTTCTGTTTGATTGATAGGAGTAGGAGACAGAGGGTTTGCTTTCCTGGGGCTGGGATGGAGGATATTGTTAGCCGTCTGGACGACATCATGAGAGGTAATGGGAGCAATCCTATTATCTGTCTCAGTGCTGGAGGCAACGATGTTGGCAGACGTAGGAGTGAGGACCTGACTAGCAGGTTTAGGTCAGCAATAGACATAATTAGGAAGAAGGGTGGGAACCCTGTCATATGTGGTATTTTGCCAAGGAGAGGAGTTGGAAATGAATGGCTGTCCAGGGCAATTGGTGTCAATTGCTGGCTGGACAAATACTGTAAGGAAAATTCAGTAACATTCATTGACAACTGGGACCTCTTCTATGGCAGAAATGACATGTATGCCAGGGATGGGGTTCACTTATCCAGGTCTGGGGTGGGGGCACTGGCAACTGCAGTGGAGGGAGCTGTTAGGGCTTTAAACTAGAAATAGTTAGTGGTATGGGTTTTGGGGGGAAAACAGAGATGTCCCAGTGTAGTAATATTATAAGTTGTAGGAGAACTAGTAATAGGCAGAATAAGGTAGATAGTGGAAAGCTAGTGACACTAGATGACAAGGACAGTAATAGGTATAGTGGAAAAAGAGAGATGAGCAGGAAGGGTAAAGAGAAAGGAGGGTCTCTAAATATATATTACACCAATAGTCGTAGTGCTAGGAATAAGATGGACGAGTTGAGATTAGTTGCAAGTACGGGTAATATTGATGTTTTTGCAATAACTGAGACATGGTTTAATATGAAAATCGGGACTTGCCTGCCGAATGTCACATTCAGGGTTTTAAATTGTTCCAAGTAGACAGAAGTATCGGGAAAGGGGGTGGGGTGGCACTCTATGTCCGTGATCATTTAAATTGTTGCATAAAAACGGGTATAAAGTCTGAACTAACACATACAGAGTCTGTCTGGATAGAATTTTCAGAGGGGTGTGAAAAATTGATTTTAGGCGTGATTTACCGTCCTCCAAACTTAGATAGGGAACAAGGGAGACTACTTTGGGAGGAAATTGTTAAGGCCACAAGACACGATAACGTAGTAATTCTAGGGGACTTTAACTTTAGTCAGATTGATTGGAATTTCATGACAGGGAATTTAGAATCTAACGACTTTTTAGAAGTAGTTCAGGATTGTTTTTTGAAGCAGTTTGTAACAGAACCTACAAGGGGAAATAACCTACTTGACTTGGTTCTGGCAAGCAAGGAAACCCTTGTTAATAATTTAGAAATTACAGAGGAACTCGGCTCAAGCGACCACAAGTCAATTACCTTTAGCATTGAATGGATGTATGATAGTAGGGATAATTCAGTAATGGTCCCAGATTTTCGCTTAGCAGATTATAATGGACTTAGAGAACACTTATCAACTGTGGACTGGGGTGAAGAAGAGAGGTATCAATATGACAGTTTTCTTAACACTATACAGGCTGTCCAAAGAACATTTATCCCGTATAAAGAAATTAGATCAAGTAGAAATGACCCAAAATGGATGAATAATAGGCTCAAATATCTTTTAGGGCAGAAGAAAGGAATTTATAGGCGCATAAAAAGAGGTGAGGGTCATCTTATAAATCAGTATACTGACATTAAGAGGGACGTTAAAAGGGAATAAGAAAAGCTAAACGGGACTATGAAATTAAAGTTGCTAGGGATTCAAAAACTAACCCAAAAGTTTTTCCAGGTTTATAGAACAAAAGTTAGGGATAAGATAGGTCCCCTTAAAAATAACTTTGGGCATCTTACTGACAAGGAGAATGATATGTGCTCTATTTTTAATAATTATTTTCTCTCGGTTTTCACACAGGAAGACATTAATAATATCCCAGTAATTAATTTTTACAGAGGCCCAGAAGAAGATAAATTATGTAATATCACAGTCACTAGCGAAATGATTATGAAACAGCTGGACCGACTGAAACAAAATAAATCGCCGGGTCCTGATGAGCTTTTGCAAGGGTTCTTAAGGAATGCAAATGGAACTCTGTGAACCAATATCTAACATTTTTAATTTATCTCTTCAAACAGGTGTAGTGTCTGATATGTGGAAGATGGCTAATGTAATTCCTATTTTTAAAGCAGGGGACAAGTCACTACCGTCAAACTACCGCCCAATAAGCCTGACCTCAATTGTAGGCAAATTACTTGAGTCAATTATAGCTGATATTATTAGAAGCCATCTAGATAACCATAATTTGATTAATGATACCCAGCATGGATTCACGAGGGGCCGTTCCTGCCTATCTAATTTATTAACCTTCTTCAGTAAAGCTTTTGAGGCTGTTGATCACGATAAAGAATTCGATATTGTTTATTTAGACTTTAGTAAGGCTTTTGATAGAGTACCGCACCAGAGACTGTTAAAGAAAGTGGCAGCTCATGGCATTGGGGGAAAAGTGCTGTCATGGATCGAGTCATGGCTCACCAATAGGAAGCAGAGAGTGTGCATAAATGGGGTTAAATCCGAATGGGGACTTGTAACAAGTGGTGTTCCACAGGGATCAGTCTTAGGCCCATTGTTATTTATAATATATATCAATGACCTTGATGAGGGAATTACTAGTGATATGAGCAAATTCGCCGACGACACGAAGATAGGTAGGATAATTGATTCAAACATAGATGTCATAGAACTTCAGGAAGATTTAGACAAACTTAATTCGTGGTCAGAAAAGTGGCAGATGCAGTTCAATGTAGATAAATGCAAGGTTCTGAAGCTCGGGAGTGTCCATAACCCAAGCACTTATAAGTTAAATAACGTAGAACTTAGCCATACAGATTGCGAGAAGGACTTGGGGGTGATGGTGAGCAGCAACCTTAAACCAAGACAGCAATGCCTAAGCGTGCGTAATAGGGCAAATAGATTACTGGGATTTATATCAAGAAGTGTTAGCAACAGAAGTCCAGAGGTTATATTACAGCTTTATACATCATTAGTAAGGCCTCACCTAGATTACGCAGCTCAGTTCTGGTCTCCATATTACAGAATGGACATAAATTCGTTAGAAAACATTCAGCGTAGAATGACTAAATTAATACATAGCATTAGAAATCTTCCTTACGAAGAAAGATTGAAGACCCTAAAATTACATTCACTTGTAAGACGTAGAATGAGGGAGACATGATCGAGGTATACAAGTGGAAAATGGGTATTAACAAAGGGGATATAAATAAGGTCTTGAGGATATCTCTCCAAGAGAGAACCCGCAATAATGGATTCAAGTTAGATAAGTTTAGATTTAGAAAGGATATAGGAAAGTATTGGTTTGGAAATAGGGTAGTTGATGAGTGGAACAGTCTGCCTAGTAGGGTTATTGAAGCTAGGACCTTGGGTAGTTTCAAATTTAGGTTGGATAAATTCATGAGTGAGAGGGGTTGGATTTGAGTGGGACTCGCGCATGAGTGGGTAGAATTGTCAAAGCTTATTTCTTGGGTAGCATTGAAAATTGGGTTGAGCAAATATTCTGTTAGTGGGACGGATTGTGAAGGACCTGCCTAGTATGGGCCAACAGGCCTGCTGCAGTGTTCCTCCTTTCTTATGTTCTTATGTTCTTATGTTCTTTGTCTCCACAGACTCCTCACTTTAATCCCCTCGTCAATTCTATGGTTCACTTCGTCTTTCATTGACCCATCTGCTGACAGGTCCACTCCCAGATATCTGAACACATTCACATCCTCCATTCTCCCTCCCTACAGTCTGATTTGAAATCTTTAATTTCCCATTTTTTTGGTTGTTCTTATCACTTTCTTCTTTCCCATGTTCACTTTTAATTTTATTTTTTACATACCCTACCAAATTCGTCCACTAACCTCTGCAACTTCTCTTCAGCATCTCCCTAAAGCACAGTGTCATTATGGAACCACGAAACAAGTGGTATTGAAACATTTTCCAAACTACGGCCAACCAAGATTAGATCCCGCGTCACATTCTCCCGCCTCAAGAGACAGAACAACGTTCACATTGCCTTAACCACTTAACCAGCGATCCTTCAAAGATCACGCAACCAGCAGAGCTAGGTGTTGTTCGTGATACGTTTAAAGATATATCTTTTTCATTTATGTTAAGGTAAAAATTATTATTTTTTTACCAAAAGAACCTTAGAAAACTCACCTAACCTTATTATAACAAGCGCAATTTAATTTAGCCTAATCCAACCAAATATATTTTAGATAAGTTTACAATAATTTAATAAACAAACACAATGAAATATGTTTTTTCTCGTTAGGTTCTGAATATTTTTTTCGAAATTATTGCATACACATATTTTCGCTTCCCTTATTTGGGAGTGGACGTGTGAGCAGGATGAGGTGAATCATAGGATTGATGAGGGAAAAAAGGTGAGTAGTGCACTGAGAAGTCTGTGGAGACAAAGAACTTTATCCATGGAAGCAAAGAGGGGAATGTATGAGAGTTTATTTATACCAACGCTGTTATATAGGTGTGAAACATGGTTGGTGAATGTTTTAACAAGGAGAAGGTTGGAGGCAGCGGAGATGTCATATCTGAGGGCAATGTGTGGTGTGAATATAATGCAGAGAATTCATAGTTTGGAGATTAGGAGGAGGTGCGGGATTACCAAAACTATTATCCAGATGTCTGAGGAGGGGTTGTTGAGGTGGTTCAGACATGTAGAGAGGATGGAACAAAATAGAATAATTTCGAGTGTGTATAAATCTGTAGTGGAGGAAAGCGGGGTAGGGGTCGGCCTAAGAAATGTTGGAGGGAGGGGGTAAAGAAGGTTTTGTGTGCGAGGGGCTTGGACTTCCAGCAAGCATGCGTGAGCGTGTTCGATAGGAGCGAATGGAGACAAATGGTTTTTAGGACTTGACGTGCTGTTGGAGTGTGAGCAAAGTAACATTTATGAAGGGATTCAGAAAAACCGGCAGGCCGGACTTGAGACTTGGAAATGGGAAGTACAGTGTCTGCACTCTGAAGGAGTGCAGGCACTGTACTTCCCATCAGTTTTACAAGTGTGGTGTACTTCCCTGCAGTTTTATAACTGTAGTGTAAGCACGCCTCTGGCAAGACAGTGATGGAGTGAATTATGAAAGTTTTTCTTTTTCGGGACATCTTGCCTTACTGGGAAGCGGCCGACGTGTTAATATATAAATATATGCAAGACAAGCCATGGGGGTAGAAATCTTAAGGTCAAGTACTTTCGCACTTCTCAGTGCGTCATCAACTGTGCAATGTTGCAAGGGCAGCAACAGGAGAAATGAGGGGAGGTTTTGCAGAGTATGGCAGCGTGGGTGGCACACGTCTGTCTCTCTCTTACCCTCCCTCATTCAGAGAGACAGACGGGTGTCACCCACGCTGCCATACTCTGAAAAATCTTCCCTCAGTTCTCCTGTTGCTGCCCTTGCAACATTTCACAGCTCCTGATGACGCACAGAGAAGTGTGAAAGTACTTGAGCTTAAGATTTCCACCTTCCGTGGTTTATCTTGCATTGTTAAGATCGCTTGTCTGCGATTATTTTGCATATATATACTATATATATATATATATATATATATTTTTTTATTTATTAACACATCGGCCGATTCCCACCAAGGCAGGGTGGCCCGAAAAAGAAAAACTTTCATCATCATTCACTCCATCACTGTCTTGCCAGAAGGGTGCTTTACACTACAGTTACAAAACTGCAACATTAACACCCCTCCTTTAGAGTGCCGGCACTGTACTTCCCATCTCCAGAACTCAAGTCCGGCCTGCCGGTTTCCCTGAATCCCTTCATAAATGTTACTTTGCTCACACTCCAACAGCACGTCAAGTATTAAAAACCATATGCCTCCATTCACTCCTATCAAATACGCTCACACATGCTTGCTGGAAGTCCAAGCCCTCGCACACAAAACTTCCTTTACCCCTCCCTCCAACCTTTCCTAGGCCGACCCCTACCCGCCTTCCCTCCACTACAGATTTATACACTCTCGAAGTCACTCTGTCTCGTTCCATTCTCTCTACATGTCCAAACCACCTCAACAACCCTCCTCAGCTCTCTGGACAATCGTTTTGGTAATCCCGCACCTCCTCCTAATTTCCAAACTCCGAATTCTCTGCATTATATTCACACCACACATTGACCTCAGACATGACATCTCCACTGCCTCCAGCCTTCTCCTCGTTGCAACATTCATCACCCATGCTTCACACCCATATAAGAGCGTTGGTATAATTATACTCTCATACATTCCCCTCTTTACTTCCATGGACAAGGTTCTTTGTCTCCACAGACTCCGAAGTGCTCCACTCACCCTTTTCCCTCATCAATTCTATGATTCACCTCATCCTTCATAGACCCATCCGCCGACATGTCCACTCCCAAATATCTGAATACATTCACCTCCTCCATACTCTCTCCCTCCAATCTGATATCCAATCTTTCGTCACCTATTCTTTTTGTTATCCTCATCACCTTACTCTTTCCTATATTAACTTTCAATTTTCTTCTTTTACACACCCTACCAAATTCATCCACCAACCTCTGCAGCTTCTCTTCAGAATCTCCCAAAAGCACAGTGTCATCAGCAAAAAGCAACTGTGACAACTCCCACTTTGTATTTGCTTCTTTATCTTTTAGCCCAACACCTCTTGCCAAGACCCTCGCATTCACTTCTCTTACAACCCCATCTATAAATATATTGAACAACCACGGTGACATCACACATCCTTGTCTAAGGCCCACTTTTACTGGGAAATAGTCCCCTTCCCTCCTACACACTCTAACCTGAGCCTCACTATCCTCATAAAAACTCTTCACTGCTTTCAGTAACCTTCCTCCTATTCCATACACCTGCAACATCTGCCACATTGCCCCCCTATCTACCCTATCATACGCCTTTTCCAAATCCATATATATATATATATATATATATATATATATATATATATATATATATATATATAAGTGCAGGTGTGGGGAGCCATACACTTGGAAAATATATATAAAAAAAAGCTTCCAGCAATAAATACTAAGTTTTCTCCAGCTTGCACCGCCCATCTTTAATGCATAATTCGATATAGTTTGTGTAAAATGGTAGGCAAGTTTACAAAAACACTGATGTCACAAGGAGATTATTAGCATAACATACACAACACAAAACACTAGAAGATTGAGAGATGCATAATACACAGTTGAGTTTGTCACTACATAAATATTAAAAACTTCATTCAGTTTTTCAGCTCTGGGACGTGTACCTAGAATACAACAGGCATTGCGTCTCTGAATGGCAGCATCGAAATGCTGGAACAGAAGATTAACTGTTTTGGGATTCTTAGTTGTCTTCCTGAATATTTATTCTAATTAATTTAAATATGTGGATGTGCTCTTTCCCCATGAGCGGAGAGCCTGCGAACCTATGGGAACAAACATGCAATGATGAGCAAGTTCCCCGTGTTTTGTAGATTTTTTGGACTCCCTGCAGCTGGCAGATGCATTTTTGCTGTGCTAGAAGTAGGTTTCAGCCAATGTGAATGTGTATGCGTAATCTAGTTTCACCTGCTTGCCATCTGTCAAAGTTTGCAAAATAATTAATTATATCTGGGCACTTTTGACAGTCATCAGATCTGCATAGTGGGAGCGGCTCCTGTATTGCTGGGCATCCAGCTGTTGCAAGGCTTCTCTTGATGATGATGATGACTTCATGCCTTGTGATCTTTCCCTCAGGCGTATTGCAAACGAGACCATGCTACCCGAATCATTTTACCGATTCACTGCTGCGAGGATGTGGGCGACAAGGTGAAGTACATCACCAATACAAAGAGCCTGAGGCTCCAGTGGTGTACTAAGAGAGAAGCTATGGATGGCTAACAGAAAAGTCCCTGGGTGGAACTCTCACTGCCGGGATTCACTGTCGTCACTCACTTACGCGTTGTTGAGGCTATTTTCTTTACTATCAGTCTCGAGCTCTGAGTATCTCTTGGTCTAGTTGAGGAACCTGATAGAGTATTTCAGAGCCTGGCTCCATTAATGAGCATTAAGCCGTGAACCCCAACATTGCCTCTTCATGTGACGTTCTCTGGACGCCACACATGAAGACAGGAATGCAGTAAGAATTATTTGTGAAGTCTTGCAGACACGTATGCCTTGTAAACTGTCTGGCAGTGTAGTTTGGTCCCACTGCCCATCTAGAGTAAATTAGAGCACTCTTGTTAATATTCATCTCAGGAAACTGTTTAACTCCTTTAGTTTTGGGTTGTCATATGAAGGTTCACATCATAGGGTATATGTTAGCCTGGGCATTCTCAACCAATTTGTGTAAAGGAACGAGGCATCATGGGCGTCTAGATGGCTCATTCGTTGTTCGATCGTCCTCAAACCATCCAGTTTTTCCCTCGAGAATTGCCTCATTAGTATTAGCCCCTAGAAAGGCTCCAAGTAGGATGTTCCCAGTAGGAGCAATGGTTAACCCACCTGGAAGTGAAGAATTCACTTGATTAAGATCTGCTAGATGGGACTCTTTGTGAGTGCCAGTGTGCCTTCATCCAGGAACTGGATGTTTAGTTCACTGGCTAAGCTGATAGTGAGTTCTCTAACTGCTTTGCAGAAGAGAAATGGAACAAGAGGACCCCCTTGCCGAACTTGTTGCTCTATGCAGCTGAAACTTAAGGAAATCATTTCAAACGGATGTTAATACAACGTCTCTTAACGGATTAATTGTGGTCTTGTAGACAAGTTTAAGAACACCATTTTCTTCAGGTAGGTTATTTATATACGCCCTTGCCACATGAATTGCTGCTTCGCTGCCTTGAGAGATCCGAAAGTGAAGCTGGTTTAGCTGTACTGAAGCAGCATGGCCGCCTCTGTCTTAATACATCTGACAGTTTAGCAACGAGGTGTTGAAGAGTGTTGCCCACGGCACTGGGTCTAATTCCTTCAGCTTTCTTTTTTCAGCGCACAAAGTAATGCACTAAAAAGAATGATTCAGTTTCACCAGGAATCAGACCTGATTATATATAGTATTATTGTGTATGCGATAATTTCGCAAAAATCATTCTGAACCTAACGAAAAAAATATATTTCATTGTTTATTATTAAATTATTGTAAATTTATCTAAAATATATTTAGTTGGATTAGGCTAAATTAAATTGCGCTTGTTATAATAAGGTTAGGTAAGTTTTCTCGTACAAAATTCAATTTTTGTTTACATTAACATTAATGAAAAAAATATATCTTTGAACGTGTAAGAGAAAATTTTAGAAAGGACTTAATTTTAAATGAGTTTTGCTAATTGACCAGTTTTACCTATTAGGCACGACACACACACACACATATATATATATATATATATATATATATAGTCGTGCCGATTAGGTAAAACTGGTCAATTAGCAAGAACTCATCTAAAATTAAGTCCTTTCTAAAATTTTCTCTTATACGTTTAAAGATATATTTTTTTCATTTATGTTAATGTAAGAATTTATAATTTTGTACCAAGAGAAACTTTGAAAACCTACCTAACCTTATTACAACAAGCGCAATTTAATTTAGCCTAACCCAACTAAATATATTTTAGATACGTTAACATTAATTTAATAATAAACAAACACAATGAAATATATTTTTTCGTTATGTTCAGAATGATTTTGGCGAAATTATTGCATACACAAATTTTCACTTGTCGTATATGGCAAGGTGAACGTTGCTATTTAAGCCAAAATCGCAAGTTTTACCTAATCGGCACGACATATATATATATATATATATATATATATATATATATATATATATATATATATATATATGCAAAAAGATCACAGTAAACAGGTGATATCAAAATATGCAAGACAACCACTATGAAAAAATAGAGAAATTCCAAGCGCTTTCGTGACTACTCACATTATCAAGGAACTATAAAAGGAAACATGACAAGAAGGCTTATAAAAAGGCAGAATACACCTCACAGTCACATCACACTAACAAAGACAACACCTCACAGTAGCGTAACATCGCACGACTCTGTGAAGAGGAAAATAAGAAAGGACCTGAAACTCTTCCCAAGAATTAAGATTAGTCCAATTTATCATTAAATTCTTCCCAAATTTTATTAATTATAAATGAATCCAATTTATATAAACCAAAAGAAATATTCATATTATTTTCAAAACTGCTTTTAATGAAACATGATTCTATTATATTCCTCTCAACCATGGACTTGCTTGATACAACCTTCTCAACATTTTGAAAATCAATTGGATGGTTAAGTCTCTCACATGAATAAATAGAGCATTAGAATCTTGTCCAGTTCTAATGCTATATTTATGTTGTTTTAATCTTAGTTCAAGACTTTTACCAGTTTGACCATAATAAAATTTATCGCAAATTTTACAGGGAATCTTATAGACACATCCGTCAGCATTTTGGGGGAATTTTTATCAAAAGTCTTTTACTGTATCAAGATTTTTAAATACAACTTTGATATTAAAATTCTTAAGAAAGGAAGGCATATCAACCAAGTTTTCATGGTAAGGGAGAACCAACATATTTTTGGTTGAATAAGGTTGGTTGTCCCTTTTTGGATTATAAAAAGTATTTCTAGCTATTTTAAAAGATTTATCAGTTATGTTTCTTGGATATTTTAAATCATTAGCTATTTCATAAATTTTAGAGATTTCTTCATCTACTGTGAGGTGTTGTCTTTGTTAGTGTGATGTGACTGTGAGGTGTATTCTGCCCCTTTATAAGCCTTCTTGTAATGTTTCCTTTTATAGTTCCTTGATAATGTGAGTAGTCACGAAAGCGCTTGGAATTTCTCTATTTTTTCATAGTGGTTGTCTTGCATATATATATATATATATATATATATATATATATATATATATATATATATATATATATATATATATATATATACATGTATGTCGTGCCGATTAGGTAAAACTTGCGATTTTGGCTTAAATAGCAACGATCTTCTTGGTATATAAGGCAAGCGAAAATTTGTGTATGCAATAATTTCGCAAAAATCATTCTGAACCTAACGAAAAAAAAATATTTCATTGTGTTTGTTAATTATTAAATTATTGTAAACGTATCTAAAATATATTTAGTTGGGTTAGGCTAAATTAAATTGCGCTTGTTATAATAAGGTTAGGTAGGTTTTCAAAGTTTCTCTTGGTATAAAATTATTAATTTTTACATTAACATAAATTAAAAAAAATATATATCTTTAAACGTATAAGAGAAAATTTTAGAAAGGACTTCATTTTAAATGAGTTCTTGCTAATTGGCCAGTTTTACCTATTAGGCACGACATATATATATATATATATATATATATATATATATATATATATATATATATATATATATATATATATATATATATATATAATAAGACTTCATATCATATTACGGAACTGAATCACATCCTTTTAAATTGATAGTTATTATTTTGGGTAATTCTGCTGTGGTAGCAAATGCACCCAAACAAATATTTATATATTTATGTTATGAATATTAGGTCTGGTACTCTACTTAACAAAAAAAAAAAATAGGGAAATTGAATTTGTTATGCAAGAGAGAAGTGAAGGAGACACTTGTGTGATAGCCCGCTTATGTCTGCTGATGAAGTGCCTTCGTTATGTACACACACTGTAAGCCATCATTACGTACAGATAGTGTGGTTATGCTTGTGTACACACCCACAGTGTGGCCATCACTAACAGGGTTACACACTCTGTGACACCTCCACCTCCCCCATCACCACAGTTGCCAAGGCGATCACACACAACCTGAACGTCTGGTCAGTATTGCCAGTATGAGATGTGATCAGTGATAGCACGAGGTGTGTGAAGGTCTACCTCATCTCTTTATATCGTCATCAATCATCATCTGGAAGCACTAAACACGTATGGTCACACAGCGCATGCTTAATGCAAGGTTAGGTTAGGAAATGTTTGTCAGGAAACAGGACAAGTGTTTCCTGCCGTGGTAACACCCGCAGCAGAAGCTTTTGGTTATCTGACCGAGGCCTTACGCTGGTTTGACCTGTAAAAGAAAAGTGCAGCTCCTGTTCCTTGGATCAATAACCCTTCACTAGTCGCGAGCCAACTTCTCTGATGGGAACTCCAGGACGACGGAGAAATTTAATTAAGGGGGTCTTGATTCTGGGGAAGGGCTCTTGATTCAAGGAATGGGGGCTGCCCTTTCCTTAAATCTGATTACTCCTAGATTCTCTAGGGAGAGGGGTGTGACCCTTACGAATTTGGAGCTTCCTCGTGAATGTAATGACGTTCGGTTGAGATGACAGTTCCACAGAGGTACGAGTTTCAGTGTAGAGACTTGGAGAACTCCGTCTGTGTATACATCATAGAGGTATATATCTCAGTGCATATACGCCAAAAGCTCTATTTCTGTATGTGTATACAGAGAGGTGCGTCTCTCGATGTATACACTCAGATATACACGGGCTGGACAAAATAATATGAATGCTTTGTTCTATAACATTTTATTGTTTTCAATATGGAGTTGGTTCTCCATTTGCAGCTAAAACAGCACCAATTCGTTGAAGAATTGATTCATATAGCATTTGAATCTAGAGAAATTTTGAGTCATTCCTCAAGAAAAACCTGCTCAAGGACGACGGTGGAGGAAATCGGTTACTGACTTGCTGCTCCAACTGACCCCACAGATACTCGTTAATATTGAGATCCGACGATTGTGGGGGCCAGTCCAAGTGTTCGACTTCACTTTCATGTTCTTCATGTCAATTTTGAACAACTCAAGCGGTGTGAATTGGTGCATTATCGTCTTGGAAAATAGTTGTAACATATTTAAATTGATTATTCAGTCATTCGACAGTTGGACAGTTCAATAGTTCAATCAACAGGTGTTCATGTGATTTTATCCAACACCTGTATATCTCAGTGAATATTCATCGAATATACAGTGTGTATATACAGTGTATATTCACCGAGAAGTTTATCCCTATTTACCCAGAGAGGTGCATATATGTGAGAATATACAATGAGAGTCAAATTTGTATTATATTTCAATGGTTACTAACGAGGATGACTGTTCTAGCCTAGCCAAATCTAGCCTAACCTAATCTAATCTAACCTGACATAACATAATTAAACTTGACCTATCCCAACCGAAGCTGATTTAACCTCACCTGACTTGACCAAAACAATCCTGACATAACCTATTCTGACTTGACCTGAACTGACCTAAACTGCTGTAAACATCCACATCAATGCTTCCTACAGCATACTGCAGTGGAGGTTCCAGCGATGAGCTACACAGGTTTTTACAACGGTGGCACCTGTGTGATAGTGTGGGGAACACGCACTACAGCGGTGGGACTGGTCATGTGTACTGGTGTAACACTACAAGTTACTACTTCTTTGTACCGATGTATGGTAACAAGTATAGTCTGCCTGTACACTGTGAAAACATGGATGTATGTAAACACTTACAGTTACTGCACCTGTGTACTGTGTAGTAACACTACAGTTACTGCATCGTGTACTGTGTAATGTACTACAGTTACTAGAACACTGTTACTGACACGTGTATGTAACATCAGTTACTGCACCGTGTACTGTGTAACACTACAGTTACTAGCACACTGTGTACTAGTGTATTACACTACGTTACTGCACTCGTGTACTTGTGTGAACACTCACGTTACTGACACGTGTACTGGTGTAACACTACAGTTACTTCACACGTACTGGTGTAACACTAGTTACTGCACACGTGTACTGGTGATTAACACTACAGTTACTGCACACTGTGTACTGAGTAGTAACACTACAGTTACTCACGTACTAGTGTAACACTCAGTTACTCACCGTGACTAGTGTAACACTAGTTACTGCATGTACTAGTGTAACACTACAGTTACTTCACATGTGTACTAGTGTGACACTAGTTACTGCACACGTACTGTGTAACACTAAGTTACTCACCTGACTAGTGTAACACTAGTTACTGCACAGTGTACTAGTGTAACACTAGTTACTGCACCGTGCACTGGTGTAACACTAGTTACTGCACCGTGACTGTGTAACACTACAGTTACTCACAGTGTACTAGTGTAACACTAGTTACGCACAGTGTACTGGTGTACACTACGTTACTGCACACGTGTACTAGTGTAACACTACAGTACTGCACACGTGCACTGGTGAACACTCAGTTACTGCACACGTATGGTGAACACTAGTTATGCACACGTGTACTGTGAACACTACAGTTACTGCACAGTGTACTGGTGTAACACTACGTTACTGCACCGTGACTGGTGTGACACTAGTTACTGCACACGTGACTATGTAACACTACAGTTACTGCACAGTGTACTGGTGTACACTACAGTTACTGCACACGTGTACTGGTGTAACACTACAGTTACTGCACCGTGTACTGTGTAAAACACTACAGTTACTGCACACTGTGTACTGGTGTAACACTAAGTTACTGCACCGTGTACTGGTGAACACTAAGTTACTGCACCTGTGTACTGTGTAACACTACAGTTACTGCACCGTGTACTAGTGTATAACACTACAGTTACTGCACCTGTGTACTAGTGTAACACTACAGTTACTGCACTGTGTACTGGTGTAACACTACAGTTACTGCACACGTGTACTGTGTAACACTACAGTTACTGCACCGTGTACTGGTGTAACACTACAGTTACTGCACACGTGTACTGTGTAACACTACAGTTACTGCACCGTGTACTAGTGTAACACTACAGTTACTGCACACGTGTACTGGTGTAACACTAGTTACTGCACACGTGTACTGGTGTAACACTACAGTTACTGCACACGTGTACTGTGTAACACTACAGTTACTGCACACGTGTACTGGTGTAACACTACAGTTACTGCACCGTGTACTGGTGTAACACTACAGTTACTGCACACGTGTACTGGTGTAACACTACAGTTACTGCACACGTGACTAGTGTAACACTAAGTTACTGCACACGTGTACTAGTGTAACACTACAGTTACTGCACACTGTACTAGTGTAACACTACAGTTACGCACATGTGTACTGGTGTACACTACAGTTACTGCACACGCACTGGTGTGACACTAGTTACTGCACAGGTACTGTGTAACACTAGTTACTGCACACGTGTACTGGTGCAACACTACAGTTACTGCACACGTGCACTGGTGTAACACTAGTTACTGCACACGTGTACTAGTGTAACACTACAGTTACTGCACATGTGTACTAGTGTAACACTACAGTTACTGCACATGTGTACTGGTGCAACACTACAGTTACTGCACATGTGTACTGGTGCAACACTACAGTTACTGCACACGTGTACTAGTGTAACACTACAGTCACTGCACACGTGTACTGGTGCAACACTACAGTTTCTGCACACGTGTACTGGTGTAACACTACAGTTACTGCACACGTGTACTGGTGCAACATTACAGTTATTGCACACGTGTACTGGTGTAACACTACAGTTACTGCACACGTGTACTGATGTAACACTAGTTACTGCACACGTGCACTGGTGCAACACTTCAGTTATTGCACACGTGTACTGGTGCAACACTACAGTTACTGCACACGTGTACTGGTGTAACACTAGTTACTGCACACGTGTACTGGTGTAACACTACAGTTACTGCACACGTGTACTGGTGTAACACTACAGTTTCTGCACACGTGTACTGGTGTAACACTACAGTTACGGCACCTGTGTTCTGGTGTAACACTAAAGTTACTGCACCTGTGTACTAGTGTAACACTACAGTTACAGCACCTGTGTACTTCTTATGTTTAATGAACACTCAGACTTTGTCATGTCTCATGTCATCTCACCTTCATGAGGAATCATCGACTTTCAGACTTTTTTTTTAAATAGTCACCCATTTACGTCAGTGAAAACTTCGTAAGAGGTCTCATAAACCTAAATAGTTAACTACTTAAAAAAATCTGAGAGCCGACGTTTCCTTATGATGTTGCTGATGTTGACTCACACAGGAGAAAGAAATCGTTGCAATAATAGCAAAGTGATAGATACAATAGTTCAGACGGTCATATGGTTCTGTACATGAGGTTTTAAATAAAAAAAAAAAAAAAAAAAGTTCAGACGGCTATGTGACAGAAGGAATTTATCTCACAGTGATAGTCTTTCTAAAGCAAGAATTATTAGGGTCTGGATTTTTATTTTTAAGTGATATTTCTGCATATCTCTCAGGCTACGAATATTTGGTGGTAATGATGATGGCATGGGTGTGTATGTCGTGGTTGTTGATAGTGGAAGCGATGACCGCTCACGCCAGCACATCCAGGAATTTCGAAGAAATAAAATATCCAGTAAGTAGGCTAGAGTTAAGGGATACGTCTTTATGTGCTAGCACAAAATAATAATAATGAATATATGTAATTTATTGTTATATGAGCAGGAAATGTTCATGGATAACTCGGTGCTTCAACAGGATTCCCGGTTGAGAGAAGACCTGCAGCAGCTGAGTGATGGAGTGACTGAGGACAACCAATACTACTCGAGTCTCGTGCACTCTCGTTCACTCTATGATCAACAACTATCAATGTATGATCCTTTGTCTCTTCAAATTATGTTTGAAAGGGTTTTGAAATTCAAGCTAATTAATACTGAAGTACAAACATGTCCGTGTTTTTCTAAAACGTAGCTGAGATACAGTTTTGTTATGGTGAGGTGCATCATGCATGGTACTAGATGGGTCACTGGTGTTGAACACATTATAGATTCACTCACAGGGGGTTCTTTGATGCTGGTGAAATGCTTTCCGGGCCAAATCTGCCTCCATGAATATGATGACACTATTGAGAAAGATGTTTTTGGATATTTCAGGGCGGCCGACTGTGCTGACCACCTGATGCACGGGGCCAATACCAGCGGTGTATATTACATCTACCCCCTCACGTGAGTACCTTCACTCAGGGTGAACTCACTCACTGAGTACCACCACCCTGACTGGCCCCTGTTACGTCAGTAATCGTTTAATTTCTTGAATAGGTGAGAGTTGTGCCTCATTTGTACAGTACGTTCACAGGCTCTTGTGGTCATGTGAGCTCCAGCATCTACGTCTGAAGAAGACTGTATGATGATTATGTTACTTAGACTCTAATTCCCGTTTAACACTCTTGCCTTGTGAGGCCTGTTGACCCTTCTACTGGTGGTCTTCAGCACCACAAGTGCACCAGGTAGTTGTGGTACTGGTAGTTACCTGTGTCTCACAACCACACGCTCAGCAAGTAGTGCTGATAATTACCTGTGTCACCACCATAGGTGTGGCTGCAGGAAGCCGGTGCCGGTTTGGTGTGATATGGAAACTGACGGAGGCGGGTGGACGGTGTTCTTGACGCGGCAGACACAAGAATCTCAAGAAGACTTCAACCGCTGGTGGCACGAGTACAAGATAGGTTTCGGCGACCCTGACGGAGAACACTGGCTTGGTGGGTTTTATTGTATTCCATGAAGCGTTAACAAAGTCGAGGCAAAACAACTCGTTGTTAATGATATCTGAAATCTTGAGGCTGTATCCACATCTCGCATCGACTAGATGAACCAACTGTCGTATAGAAATTGCAACCTAGTTATGACCAATTTTTTTAATTGGTAATAAATAATTATTTTTTGAGATTATATTCCTTACTGTACTGTGTACAACAACAACATTATGAATTGTAAAATATAAAATGACTAATATTTCTGTCTAGTGATGTAACAATGGTCGCTGGGGGTGTCACAAAGACCCACTATGACAGCTCACATGTGAACAAACTAGCCACTCAGGCGACACAACTAACTAGTCTTCGCTAATAGCAGTTATTAGTGATCAATTATATAATGCAGGCGTTGATGAATAATGCATATTTTCACTTGAATTTTTTGTTTTATCAAAGCAACTTTGTCCATGTAAATAAAAAAATGCCTTTTTTCTTATGGAAGGAAACGAACATCTTCACCAAATGACGTCTTCACGAAGTTACTCAGTAAGAGTTGACTTTACCAATGATGCTGGACTTAGTTATTACCTCCGTAGGACCTTTATTAAGGTGGCCAGTGAGGCTGAGAGGTGAGTGTGTGTGTGTGTGTACTCACCTAGTTGTGGTTGCAGGGGTCGAGTCACAGCTCCTGGCCCTACTCGGTCGCTACTCGGTCACTCTTCCTTCTCCATGAGCTTTATCATACCTCTTCTTAAAGCTATGTATGGATCCTGCCTAGACTGTGTATGTGTGTGTTAGTTACCATTTTGTCCTAGGCACATATCGATTAGACACTAGGCCTGTTGTATATGCGCGCGTGCGCGTGTGTGTGATGTGTGTGTGTTGTGTGTGTGTGTGTGTGTGTGTGTTAGTTACCATTTTGTCCTAGGCACATGTCTATTAGACACTAGGCCTTTCTATTACAGATGCCGGCAGTAGTATTGCAGGTGTATACAGTGCTGTATTACGAGTATATACAGCGCAGTATTACAGGTGCATACAGCGCAGTATTACAGGTGCATACAGCGCAGTATTACAGGTGCATGCAGCGCAGTATTACAGGTGCATACAGCGCAGTATTACAGGTGCATGCAGCGCAGTATTACAGGTGCATACAGCGCAGTATTACAGGTGCATGCAGCGCAGTATTACAGGTGCATACAGCGCAGTATTACAGGTGCATGCAGCGCAGTATTACAGGTGCATGCAGCGCAGTATTACAGGTGCATACAGCGCAGTATTACAGGTGCATGCAGCGCAGTATTACAGGTGCATGCAGCGCAGTATTACAGGTGCATACAGCGCAGTATTACAGGTGCATACAGCGCACTATTACAGGTGCATGCAGCGCAGTATTACAGGTGCATGCAGCGCAGTATTACAGGTGCATAGCAGCGCAGCATATACAGGTATCAGCGCAGATTACAGGGCATGCAGCGCAGATTACAGGTGCATCAGCGCAGTATTACAGGTGCATACAGCGCAGCATTCACGCAGTGCATGCACAGCGCAGTATTACAGGTGCATGCAGCGCAGTATTACAGGTGCATACAGCGCAGTATTACAGGTGCATGCAGCGCAGTATTACAGGTGCATGCAGCGCAGTATTACAGGTGCATGCAGCGCAGTATTACAGGTGCATGCAGCGCAGTATTACAGGTGCATGCAGCGCAGTATTACAGGTGCATGCAGCGCAGTATTACAGGTGCATGCAGCGCAGTATTACAGGTGCATACAGCGCAGTATTACAGGTGCATGCAGCGCAGTATTACAGGTGCATACAGCGCAGTATTACAGGTGCATGCAGCGCAGTATTACAGGTGCATGCAGCGCAGTATTACAGGTGCATGCAGCGCAGTATTACAGGTGCATGCAGCGCAGATTACAGGTGCATACAGCGCAGTATTACAGGTGCATGCAGCGCAGTATTACAGGTGATAGCAGCGCAGTATTACAGGTGCATGCAGCGCAGTATTACAGGTGCATACAGCGCAGTATTACAGGTGCATACAGCGCAGTATTACAGGTCATACAGCGCATTACAGGTCATACAGCGCAGTATTACGCAGGTGCATACAGCGCAGTATTACAGGTGCATAGCAGCGCAGATTACAGGTGCATACAGCGCAGTATTACAGGTGCATGCAGCGCAGCTATTACAGGTGCATACAGCGCAGTATTACAGGTGCATACAGCGCAGTATACAGGTGCATCAGCGCAGTATTACAGGTGCATACAGCGCAGCATTACAGGTGCATGCAGCAGCATACAGGTGCATACAGCGCGATTACAGGTGCATAGAGCGCCATGTATTACAGGTGCATGAAGCGAGATTACAGGTGCTATACAGCGCAGTATCAAGGTGATACAGCCAGTATTACAGGTGTAGCATACAGGCAGCAGCATCACAGGTGTAGACAGCGAGCATCACAGGTGTAGAGGCGTAGCATCACAGGTGTAGAGAGCGTAGTATCACAGGTGGAGAGCATCACTAACGCATCACAGGTGTAGAGCAAGCATCACAGGTGTAGAGCATAGCATCACAGGTGTAGAGAGCATAGCATCACAGGTGTAGAGAGCGTAGCATCACAGGTGTAGAGAGCGTAGCATCACAGGTGTAGAGAGCGTAGCATCACAGGTGTAGAGAGCGTAGCATCACAGTTGTAGAGAGCATAGCATCACAGGTGTAGAGAGCGTAGCATCACAGGTGTAGAGAGCGTAGCTTCACAGGTGTAGAGAGCGTAGCATCACAGGTTTAAAAAGCATAGCATCACAGGTGTAGAGAGCGTAGCATCACAGGTATAGAGAGCATAGCATCACAGGTGTAGAGAGCATAGCATCACAGGTGTAGAGAGCGTAGCATCACATGTGTTTTTTTCTCACAGGTACGGGCTATCTCTGGGCGCTGTTGCCTCTGGTAACATATCATCTACCTGCTTCGCCACCTCCGGCAGCCCCACTTTCAGCACCACGGACCGAGACTACGACTCTGCTACTGGTACGTCATCCACTGTACGTGATTAGTGTAAATACTGCAGCCTCGTTACAATTTCTTTGCTCTAGACGCAAAAGTACTAACAAAAGTACACATAAGTGGTCATGGTGCTGGGTAAACTACACATTATTATTGATATTAATGGCTAATGTATTAGTGGTGATAGTTGTGGCTAAACCACACATTATCAGTGATACTGGGGCTACACTATACATTATCAGTGATATTGGTGGCTAAAGTACTCATTAGAGATTATACTAGTGGCTAAACTTCACATTATCGTTGGCTAAAATACTCATTAGGGGTGATACTGACGGCTAAACTATGCGTTAGCAGTGATACTGGTGGCTAAACTTCCCATTAACGGTGATAATATTGGCTAAAATATTCTTTGCAGTGACACTGGTGGCTAAACACCTCTGACTTGGCTCACCCTCCCTCTGCTCGCTCTCTCACACTGCATAACCTATAAAGAGGATAACTTTAGGATTAATGTGTGTTTCTAAAGTGTGTCAGTTGCCATTTCAGAGAGACTATTTAAGAATTTCCGACGTAAGACCTTTTCTTGGTTGCATAATTTTCCTTAAATGTATGCATAAGGCACAATACAATAATGTACACCTGATATTCACTCAAAAAAAAAATGTTTTTAGTTGGTAAATATTTTTGTTATATGTAAAGACGTTTACTTTTATCATGTTTAAAGCACAATTCTTCATCTGATATATTATCATGCCACATTTTGATTAATGTACAGTTTCCTAAAGAAGAAAAAGGTACAATACCGTGACTGGAACAATACACAAATAACCTGCACTTAGGAAAGAGGAGCTTTTGACGACGTTTCGGTCCGAATTAGACTATTTACAAAGTCACACACTGTGACTTTGTAAAAAGTTAAGTCGGACCGAAACGTTGTGGTTAGCTCGTCTCTCCCATGTGCGGGTTATATACATGTTTCAACGCCAGTGTATCTGCAAGAAATAAAGTTTGAATCATCGATTATGCTAAAAACTTCTTTCCCTCACTATCTGTAACCTCAGGGAACTGCGCCGTGACGAAGGGTGGTGGCTGGTGGTACTACAATTGTCGCTACAACAACCCCACCTCGCCCTATAACAGCGGCCTCAGTTTCACCTGTTATTCCAACAGAGTGATTAAACTGTCCAAACTCCAGGTCAAGATTCGACCCACAGCCTTTAATTCTTCCCTCTGCCGGAGCTGCTATCAGTAATGGCCGACAGTGGCACTCTAGGCTGGATTATGGCACCTCCTAACCTGATGATGGATCGCATTATACACATAAGATACAATGAATTTAATATAATAGTGTAATTCAATAATAACTGCTTAAATTATATATATATATATATATATATATATATATATATATATATATATATATATATATAATATATATATATAAAACGTTCCGAATAGGTAACTCTGGTCAATTAGCAAGAACTCATTTAAAATTAAGTCCTTCATAAAATTTTCTCTTATACATTTAAAGATGTATTTTTCACATTTATGTTAATATAAAAATTAATGATTTTGTACCAAAAGAACCTTAGGAAACTTACCTAACATTATTATAGCAAGCGCAATTTAATTTAACCCAATCCAAATAAATATATTTTATATATGTTTACAATAATTTTATATTTTTTTTCGTTAGATTCAGAATGATTTTTGCGAAATTATTGCATACACAAATTTTCGCTTGCCCTATTCGGCAAGAAGTGCGATGCTATTTAAGCCAAAATCGCAAGTTTTACTAATTCGGCACGACATATATAAACCATACCACGGGCGAGGATAGCACCTGCTATCAGAGAGTCATAAAACTCCAGACCGACACGCTAGCCACTGGGTCAGCTGGCTACAAGATTCGTTCAACTAGGTATATTTATACACCATAGGAAGGTTAGCATAGGCACCACTGTGACCACAAATGCAAGTTTTTACAGACGAATCTCCCGCCAGCGTGGCCGTGACTAGCTCTAGCTCAAGTCCCCTCAAAGATTTTGTGAGTCATGACCACATATATATATATGTCGTGCCGAATAGGTAAAACCTGTGATTTTGGCTTAATTAGCAACGCTCATCTTGTCGAATAAGGCAAGCGAAAATTTCTGTATGCAATAATTTTGCAAAAATCATTCTTAACCTAACGAAAAATATATTTCATTGTTTTTGTTTATTATTAAATTATTGTAAACTTACGTAAAATATTTTTAGCTGGATTAGCCAAATTTAAATTGTGCTTGTCATAATAAGGTTAGGTAAGTTTTCTAAGGTTCTTTTGGTACAAAATTATTAATTTTTACATTAACATAAATGAAAAAAATATATATCTTTAGACATATAAGAGAAATTTTGGAAAGGACTTAATTTTAAATGAGTTCTTGCTAACTGACCAGTTTTACCTATTCGGTACGACATATATATATATATATATATATATATATATATATATATATATATATATATATATATATATATATATATATATATATATATTTTCATTTTCCCGAAAGTAGATGGTTGGTTTGTGGAGAGCAACCATCCAGGTTGGTACTACCATTCTGGCCTGAGAATGTGACACGGAAGGTAGGTAGGTTTGCTGATCCTTTCTTGTCTCGTGAACACACGAGATGATCGGAAAAAATCGTAAATTGTATTAAAATAAAGTTTATACTTAGCTGTGTTATTTTATGTATTTGTTTATAGTTCTAACTCAAGCATTAGAAATAATATGTAATCAACTAAAACTACCCATATCTTTATCCAAGACTAAATTATTAACAAACTACATGCTCCACACACTTGCTTTCAGGGTAAGCTCATCAACTAATTTAAATCTTACAAATATCTTGGTGTTTACGTATCCTTCAGTAAATCCACCATACCACAACTAAGGAAATGCAAAGATAGAATAAACGCTATCAGATCAGCTTCTGGCTACAACCCCCAACTATGATATAAATAGTGAACATAGCCTTTATCAGATTCTTAATAGAATACGCTGCACCATTATTAATGTTAAGTAAGGAAAATTTTCTCCGGCGGGGTGGAGGAAGGAATTCAGGTTTAATTAAGGGAATTAGAACACAGATACAATTCCCAAGTTGAATATAACCTTAGTATATTTGTGTGAAGCATTAGAAATAACATTTGAAAGAGAGGTAAACAACGTATATAAATAACACAGGAACACGAAACTGTGAGTATTTTTATAACTTGCTATGACAACATGAACGTAGATAAGCATATTTACTGAGCAACTTGCAGTGTCAACAGACTGCCTGATGTTATAGTAACTAAGTTCAGTGATGTTTAGAAAGATTTGTGGTAGTTTGGTAGACACACAGAAGATAAACTAAAAGCAAAATGTGGCCTGGTTGGTAGCATCCTAAACTCTCACACTGAGGGTCCAGGAACGATCGATCACCGGCACGAGTAAAATGTTGGGCCTGTTTCCTTATACCTGGTGTCCTTGTTCACCTAGCAGTCAGTAGGTACCTGTGGCAGCCGACTATTATGGATCAAATCCTCGGAAACAAGATTAACTTAGGCTGCCCGAAATATCTACACAACCAGGGACTTTTTTATATATTATTTATATTATTATATATTATTGTAACCACAAACAAGTGGTATTTAATCAATAACAACACCCATGTTGTTTTAACCCCGTTGTTTTATTCCACGACGTTCTAACCCACGGAACCATGGTCCCGTGGGATAGAGCGTCGTGGAATTTTCGCTCACCATGAGGCGGGCTGAAACAACATGGATTCGAATCCTCGGCTAGTCGCAGTGTTGTTATCGATTATATATATATATTATTATATATGATTACTGTCCCCATCAGCCTACGCCAGACCAAACTTGTGGCCGCAAGAGCTATGAAACTTGTGGTGAATGTCCTAGATGATACCCCATCTCAACAGTAGTATCGAGCAGCGACTCAGGGAGAACCTCCCACCCCCTTCATATGATAGAAGCTGGTCCAGAGCGCAGTGTATTGCCATCCATCGGCTTCGTTTGGGCTTTCTCACAGACAAGATGATGGTAGACAAGGCAGAGATGTCCCAGCACTGCCAGCACGTTGTCCAGCGCCCCCTAACACACTATCTCCTGGAGTGTCAAGTCACTGAGACACTCCGCAGGCAACTAGCACTGACGTCCCCTCCCGAAGAAGACCCAGAGAAGACTGCGGGTACCCTAGTGTACCACGGAGTCAACGTCCCAGACAAGCTGTTGCCCGTGATAACGACATATCCTCCTCCTCGCATGTGTGTGCATCTGCATATCTTTGAATATACATATACACGTGAATAATGCGTCCAGCATGCACATGTATATGATCCAATGTTTATATTACAGACGGCGTTGTCGCTTATGAGACGCACCAGATGAACTGTCTAGAACAGTGCTTGAGCAACATACGTTGCAACATTGCAGAACCCTTTCTCCTCCGGGAGCCAGAGACGGCTCATCGCAAGATTAAGACCCGTGCCAGGACCCAGGTCTTGGCGAACATTATACATACACACATACGGTATGCTGCTCTTTCGTCAAGATTGATGGACTGAACACATCGACTCAAGGAGCTTTCTCAAACCTTAATTAACGCCTTGACAATAAAATGTCACATTAGTTGCATCTGTGTCCATTTACCTAACATTTAGCTAACATTTAGCTAACATTTAGCTAACATTTAGCTAACATTTAGCTAACATTTAGCTTATAAGTACTGCAGTTATTTTCTTTTCCTTACATCTCTTCTCAGTGAAATGCATCTTCCACTTCTCAGACCACAACATCAACCTATCCATGTCATCCAGTATGTTTACTATATCCATGTCATCCAGGATGTTTACTATATCCATGTCATCCAGGATGTTTACTATATCCATGTCATCCAGGATGTTTACTATATCCATGTCATCCAGGATGTTTACTATATCCATGTCATCCAGGATGTTTACTATATCCATGTCATCCAGGATGTTTACTATATCCATGTCATCCAGTATGTTTACTATATCCATGGCATCCAGTATGTTTACTATATCCATGTCATCCAGGATGTTTACTATATCCATGTCATCCAGGATGTTTACTATATCCATGTCATCCAGGATGTTTACTATATCCATGTCATCCAGTATGTTTACTATATCCATGGCATCCAGTATGTTTACTATATCCATGTCATCCAGGATGTTTACTATATCCATGTCATCCAGGATGTTTACTATATCCATGTCATCCAGTATGTTTACTATATCCATGGCATCTAGTATGTTTACTATATCCATGTCATCCAGGATGTTTACTATATCCATGTCATCCAGGATGTTTACTATATCCATGTCATCCAGTATGTTTACTATATCCATGGCATCCAGTATGTTTACTATATCCATGTCATCCAGTATGTTTACTATATCCATGTCATCCAGGATGTTTACTATATCCATGTCATCCAGTATGTTTACTATATCCATGTCATCCAGTATGTTTACTATATCCATGTCATCAAGTATGTTTACTATATCCATGTCATCCAGTATGTTTACTATATCCATGGCATCCAGTATGTTTACTATATCCATGTCATCCAGTATGTTTACTATATCCATGTCATCCAGGATGTTTACTATATCCATGTCATCCAGTATGTTTACTATATCCATGTCATCCAGTATGTTTACTATATCCATGTCATCCAGTATGTTTACTATATCCATGTCATCCAGGATGTTTACTATATCCATGGCATCCAGGATGTTTACTATATCCATGTCATCCGGGATGTTTACTATATCCATGGCATCCGGGATGTTTACTATATCCATGTCATCCAGTATGTTTACTATATCCATGTCATCCAGTATGTTTACTATGTCCATGGCATCCAGTATGTTTACTATATCCATGTCATCCAGGATGTTTACTATATCCATGTCATCCAGTATGTTTACTATATCCATGTCATCCAGTATGTTTACTATATGCATGTCATCCAGTATGTTTACTATATCCATGTCATCCAGTATGTTTACTATGTCCATGTCATCCAGTATGTTTAGTATGGCCATGTCATCCAGTATGTTTATTATGTCCATGGCATCCAGTATGTTTACTATGTCCATGGCATCCAGTATGTTTACTATATCCATGTCATCCAGTATGTTTACTATGTCCATGGCATCTAGTATGTTTAGTATGGCCATGTCATCCAGGATGTTTAGCATGGCTATGTCATCCAGTATGTTTAGTATGGCCATGTCATTCAGTATGTTTAGTATGGCCATGTTATCCAGTATGTTTAGTATGGCCATGTCATCCAGTGTGTTTAGTATGGCCATGTCATCCAGTATGTTTAGTATAGCCATGTCATCCAGTATGTTTAGTATGGCCATGTCATCCAGTATGTTTACTATATCCATGTCATCCAGTATGTTTACTATGTCCATGTCATCCAGTATGTTTAGTATGGCCATGTCATCCAGTGTGTTTAGTATGGCCATGTCATCCAGTATGTTTAGTATAGCCATGTCATCCAGTATGTTTAGTATGGCCATGTCATCCAGGATGTTTACTATATCCATGTCATCCAGGATGTTTACTATATCCATGTCATCCAGTATGTTTACTATATCCATGGCATCCAGTATGTTTACTATATCCATGTCATCCAGTATGTTTACTATATCCATGTCATCCAGTATGTTTACTATGTCTATGTCATCCAGGATGTTTACTATATCCATGTGATCCAGTATGTTTACTATGTCCATGTCATCCAGTATGTTTACTATGTCCATGTCATCCAGTATGTTTACTATATCCATGTCATCCAGTATGTTTACTATGTCCATTGCATCCAGTATGTTTACTATATCCATGTCATCCAGGATGTTTACTATATACATGTCATCCAGTATGTTTACTATGTCCATGTCATCCAGTATGTTTACTATGTCCATGGCATCCAGTATGTTTACTATATCCATGTCATCCAGTATGTTTACTATGTCCATGTTATCCAGTATGTTTACTATATCCATGTCATCCAGTATGTTTACTATGTCCATGTCATCCAGTATGTTTACTATATCCATGTCATCCAGTATGTTTACTATGTCCATGTCATCCAGGATGTTTACTATATCCATGTCATCCAGTATGTTTACTATATCCATGTCATCCAGTATGTTTACTATATCCATGTCATCCAGGATGTTTACTATATCCATGTCATCCAGTATGTTTACTATATCCATGTCATCCAGTATGTTTACTATGTCCATGTCATCCAGTATGTTTACTATATCCATGTCATCCAGTATGTTTACTATATCCATGTCATCCAGGATGTTTACTATATCCATGTCATCCAGGATGTTTACTATATCCATGTCATCCAGGATGTTTACTATATCCATGTCATCCAGGATGTTTACTATATCCATGTCATCCAGTATGTTTACTATATCCATGTCATCCAGTATGTTTAGTATGGCCATGTCATCCAGTGTGTTTAGTATGGCCATGTCATCCAGTATGTTAAGTATAGCCATGTCATCCAGTATGTTTAGTATGGCCATGTCATCCAGGATGTTTACTATATCCATGTCATCCAGGATGTTTACTATGTCCATGTCATCCAGTATGTTTACTATATCCATGGCATCCAGTATGTTTACTATATCCATGTCATCCAGTATGTTTACTATATCCATGTCATCCAGTATGTTTACTATGTCTATGTCATCCAGGATGTTTACTATATCCATGTTATCCAGTATGTTTACTATGTCCATGTCATCCAGTATGTTTACTATATCCATGTCATCCATTATGTTTACTATGTCCATGGCATCCAGTATGTTTTCTATATCCATGTCATCCAGGATGTTTACTATATACATGTCATCCAGTATGTTTACTATAACTATGTCATCCAGTATGTTTACTATGTCCATGGCATCCAGTATGTTTACTATATCCATGTCATCCAGGATGTTTACTATATCCATGTGATCCAGTATGTTTACTATGTCCATGTCATCCAGTATGTTTACTATATCCATGTCATCCAGTATGTTTACTATGTCCATTGCATCCAGTATGTTTACTATATCCATGTCATCCAGGATGTTTACTATATACATGTCATCCAGTATGTTTACTATGTCCATGTCATCCAGTATGTTTACTATGTCCATGGCATCCAGTATGTTTACTATATCCATGTCATCCAGTATGTTTACTATGTCCATGTTATCCAGTATGTTTACTATATCCATGTCATCCAGTATGTTTACTATGTCCATGTCATCCAGTATGTTTACTATATCCATGTCATCCAGTATGTTTACTATGTCCATGTCATCCAGGATGTTTACTATATCCATGTCATCCAGTATGTTTACTATATCCATGTCATCCAGTATGTTTACTATGTCTATGTCATCCAGGATGTTTACTATATCCATGTTATCCAGTATGTTTACTATGTCCATGTCATCCAGTATGTTTACTATATCCATGTCATCCATTATGTTTACTATGTCCATGGCATCCAGTATGTTTTCTATATCCATGTCATCCAGGATGTTTACTATATACATGTCATCCAGTATGTTTACTATAACTATGTCATCCAGTATGTTTACTATGTCCATGGCATCCAGTATGTTTACTTTATCCATGTCATCCAGTATGTTTACTATGTCCATGTCATCCAGTATGTTTACTATATCCATGTCATCCAGTATGTTTATTATGTCCATGTCATCCAGTATGTTTACTATATCCATGTCATCCAGTATGTTTACTATGTCCATGCCATCCAGGATGTTTACTATATCCATGTCATCCAGTACGTTTAATATATCCATGTCATCCAGTATGTTTACTATATCCATGTCATCCAGGATGTTTACTATATCCATGTCATCCAGTATGTTTACTATATCCATGTCATCCAGTATGTTTACTATGTCCATGTCATCCAGGATGTTTACTATATCCATGGCATCCTGTATGTTTACTATATCCATGTCATCCAGTATGTTTACTATGTCCATGTCATCCAGTATGTTTACTATATCCATGTCATCCAGTATGTTTACTATATCCATGTCATCCAGGATGTTTACTATATCCATGTCATCCAGGATGTTTACTATATCCATGTCATCCAGGATGTTTACTATATCCATGTCATTCAGTATGTTTACTATATCCATGTCATCCAGTATGTTTACTATATCCATGTCATCCAGGATGTTTACTATATCCATGGCATCCTGTATGTTTACTATATCCATGTCATCCAGTATGTTTACTATGTCCATGTCATCCAGTATGTTTACTATATCCATGTCATCCAGTATGTTCACTATATCCATGTCATCCAGTATGTTTACTATATCCATGTCATCCAGGATGTTTACTATGTCCATGTCATCCAGGATGTTTACTATATCCATGGCATCCTGTATGTTTACTATATCCATGTCATCCAGTATGTTTACTATATCCATGTCATCCAGTATGTTTATTATGTCCATGGCATCCAGTATGTTTACTATGTCCATGTCATCCAGTATGTTTAGTATGTCCATGTCATCCAGTATGTTCAGTATGGCCAAATCATCCAGTACGTTTAGTATATCCATGTCATCCAGTACGTTTAGTATATCCATGTCATCCAGTATGTTTAATATAACCATATCATCCAGTATGTTTAGCATATCCATGTCATCCAGTATGTTTAGTATGGCCATGTCATCCAGTATGTTTAGTATGGCTATGTCATCCAGTATGTTTAGTATGGCCATGTCATCCAGTATATTTAGTATGGCCATGTCATCCAGTATGTTTAGTATGGCCATGTCATCCAGTATGTTTAGTATGGCCATGTCATCCAGTATGTTTAGTATGGCCATGTCATCCAGTATGTTTAGTATGGCCATGTCATCCAGTATGTTTAGTATGGCCATGTCATCCAGTATGTTTAGTATGGCCATGGCATCCAGTATGTTTAGTATGGCCATGTCATCTAGTATGTTTAGTATGGCCATGTCATCCAGTATGTTTAATATGGCCTCATCAGAAATCCTGATGGCCTATTTTAGTGTTAACGACATTCTATCATTCTATTCTATCATCTATATTCTTTATGCACACTGTCTATCGGTCATAATAAATGAAACAATTGAAAGATTTGGGTATCTTTTTCCTGGAAACGTTTCGCCACGCAGTGCCTTCTTCAGTCTAATGCAGAGAAAAGTGGAAGATGGAGGGACTTATTACCTAAATCAGTCCCTCAGCCTCGAGTCGATGTGTTCAGTTCATTATTCTTGACAAAAGTGTAGCATATTCGGGGAGATGGGGCTTATATACTGATGACAGATGAGGTGGAGCAGTGGTAGGCGGCGTCACCAGTGGACAAAACCACTAGTGGAAGTAGGTCGTGTCTATAGGTTAGACAAGTTCTGAAGGAGCCATTGCGTGGCGAAATGGAAACGTTTCACCACGGTTTTGTAAGCTATTTATTCACAGCTATCGGTCATCCATGACTCGTCTAAAGAGATAATTTTTATTATATCAAGTGTAGCTACTTTCTTCATTACTCCTTAGACCTTACTGAAGTTCATGTACACAATATCATGTCCTTCATATTGGTCTTCTGCCTCGAATATGTTAAAGAAAAAGGCTAGTAAATCCGTCAAGCAGGAACGCCACTTTGTAAAACCGTGTTGAGATTCATTCATCAAATTATACCTTTCAAGGTGGCACAGAATTACATCCTCGGTTATTGATTACATCAACTTTCCCGCGACTGAGGTTATGCTGATCGTTCTATAATTTGAAGCTAATGAGAAACGTGCCATTTTCTCCTTACCCGGTACGATACAAGTTTGTAGTGATCTCTTGAGGAGACTACCTAACGCTTTGCTAAATTCCTCTTCACATTTCTTTGGAACCGTTGAGAGCAGGAACTTTGTATCAACATAAACTAGAACTTCTCGTCAGCAGCATGGCTCCTTGTGTAGCTGTCGCTAAGTGTGGCACTTCGCTTGTGGAACATAGCGTGGCACCTCGTATAAGTAGCCCAGTGTGGCTAGTCACGTGTGGCTCCTTGCATGTGTGACCCAGTGTGTCTCATCGTGTGTGTGTGACAGTGTTCCTCTTGTATGTATGGCTCGTATGAGTAATCACACAGCCTTCAGTGTATTTATCAAGTAAATTATACGATTCAATGCCTAGCGTCATTTACAACCGTGCTGATGGCAAATAAATCATCACTGCGCCACCAAGCCTATTAACGCGTCTCCCCTTACTGATAAAACCCAAGCTTTCCTAATTAGAAAAATTCTATGATTCCTGGGAGAATCTGCTCCCACAGTTCTCATATTACTGACAATGTAAGAGAAAAATTTCCATAATAACACGGAGAAATAATATAAACATAAGGGACCGTAAACTACACGAGTGAATTCTGGATTTTAAATTGATTATTTAGGCAGGTTATCAGTCCGCCGAACTGAACATTTTAGCTAATGTTACCAGGTTATGAAGCCTAGTTACCTAATTATCTTACTAGGTTATGTAGCCTAGTTAGCTCATGTTACTACGTCATACAGCCAGTTAGCTTATCAGAGTACTAGATTGTGCACCCTTGTTAGTTTATCAATCTAGAGTGGCTTGGAAAGACAGTTTAGATTATCCCAGATGGGCACTGTAACTAATGGGGAATCATAATGATCAAGTTGGATAGTGGGTCATGCAAGGGGAGTTCTCTGAAAGGAGGCACTCGTGTATTGTAGCTGCAGGTATGACCAATGGAATGGTACTGCAGCTGCAGGTGTAATCAATGGTATGGTACTTCAGCTGCCGCTCTGACCAGTAGAATGGTACTCTAACTGCTACTGTGACGAGTGGAATGGTATTGCTGCTACTAGTGTGGCCAATGGAATGGGTATGTAACTGCTGGTGTGACCAATGGAATGGTAAGCAACTGCTGTGTGACCAATGGAACAATAACGGAAATGAGACCTATGGAATGGTGCTGCAGCTGCAATTGTAACCAATGAGATATATTTATTATTATTGATAGGGAAGGCTGAGCCAGCTGGGAACACAATTCTGGAAAATCGGAGGTAATTGGGTTTGACCCATTACACACACACACACACATATATACGTATAGTGTTTATGTATGCATACACACACTTGGCAACCTGAGTAAAGTTTGTTTACATATATAACCCTTCACCTCCACCTGTCTCAACATTATTAAAAAATATACATAATTGTAGAAGTCTTCAGAACACACATATCATCGTCAAAATGATCAACGTTTAAAATAGTATAAATGTATATTTATTTTGGCTGAGCCATGACTAACTCTCATGTCGTGAAGAACTTCATTGATACTAAAGTGTCTGCAATATTTATTTTCCTCCTTGGTAATCCCAGTAAAAAAATATAATGAAATATATTGAAAAATAAACTCATTACAAGAAGTTAGTCCAAACGAAGCGATAAATAATTATTTTCACTTGAGAATTTTACTCGAATTATTATTATTATTATTATTATTATACTCAAATGGAAGAGTTAAATCCGTATGAGCCATTCAGCGCATGGGAAATGGGATGTAATCAGGTTTGATACTAGGAAGGGGAGGGTAGTATTAATAATATTGGTAGAATTACCGACAATATGTTAAGTAAAAAGACACAAATGCAACTAATGTGACATTTTATTGTGGCAACGTTTCGCTCTCCAAGCACATCGTAGATGTGGAACACTGCTACAGGCCTTCTCTATTGTTCTACCTTATTGTATTACTACTACTACTACAACTTATATCACTACTACTTCTACCACCACTAGTATTACACCTCACTTGGAGAGTATATATATACCCTCTGTGTCCATGTATCGCTTGTAACGGCTTGACAAAGCTCCTGACGAGCGAAACGTTGCCACAATAAAATGTCACATTAGTTGCATTTGTGTCCTTTTACTTAACAGGGTAGTATTAGTATGAAAGAGTTCAAGGATTCTATGAACAGTCAGTGATGCCGTTGCTGACACCAGATGCTAACTAACACTAGGTGCTGACACCAGATGCTAACTAACACTAGGTGCTGACACCAGATGCTAACTAAGACTAGGTGCTGACACCAGATGCTAACTAACACTAGGTGCTGACAAGTGGTGTTGCTGACACCAGGATGGTGTTTATAGAGATACATGTGAAGCATTTTTTTCATAAATTTAAGAATAGAATTTAAGAACATGCAATAATTTATGAACAAGAATTAATATAAGAAGAAGCAACAATTTCATAAGGGAATCTGACTCCTCGAACAAAAATCACTTATTCATTTATCAGAAATCACTTTGAAACCACCAGTCGTAATATATACCCAGAATGTGTGAAAATTATGTCACGCAACAGATTGAATTTAATTATTCTTAAGGTAATATAAATTAGGTAACTTTACTTAATAACAGTGAATGTGTCATCATCCTGTTTACCCTGAAATAGTTTATTCTTTATTTTGTCTGGTTTTCCGAGACAATAAATTATTAAGTGTCCCCAAAGATGTGGTTACCAGAATTTATTTTTCTTTCTCTAAAACTTAAGTTAATCCCTATGAGAACGACTCATACGACTGACTTCAAATTTTCAGTGTTGGGGAACTGTAATCAGGGAAAGAGTTATGCAACTATTGGCATGTGCAGGTGTCCTCTGGTCAGTTTTTGTGTAGACAATTTTCTAAGTTGATTGTCGGTGGAGCGATAACATGTTTTTATAATGAGTATGTCCCTTCTGAACGACTTCAATGTTTATTAGTCCAGTCATCCTAGTGTTTTACCTTGAAGAAATTCCCAAGAAGAGCCGGCTTTGGACATGTCTGGTTCTAGTGCCTTGCGCCACGGCAGCCATCTTGGAAAATGACGGTCAATTTTGCATTTGTGTGTGACAAATCTTGAACGTTGAGGATGACAAGAAATTTTTAAGCAAAAATCATAGAAGACCAGAAGAAAACATTTTTTTGGTCATTATTATTTTGACCATAAGTACAACGGGAACCAGCCTACAGCTGAAATAAAAGTTGGATTTTTTGCACATTTCAATTTTCCATAAAAAAAATCATAATTTTTGAGATTTACTTTAGCAAAAGTCTCCATATGTATAAAATAAATATATTTTTGAATAAAAACAGGTGACACCACAAACAATATTTGCATTGCTTTTAATTGGGTGTTTGATTTCAGTGTCTAGCCTAGCATTAAATTAAACTTTTTTTATTCGTTTCAGATAAGAGATATGACAAAACATTTCTGAGAGCATTCTTTATGGTTTTTACCTCGAAGATGCAGCGGTACAAGTCACAAGAGAATTGAACACCTTAATTAATGCCAGTTTGGAGCAGAAAGATTACAGTCCCTTCATGATCTCAAGCCTGAACCATGAGCAAGTGCACATCAATGGCAGAAAAACTTACACTGTTAATGAAAATATCGAGGCCAGTAGGAAAATATGCACCGAAGGTCAGCCAGGTCCATCTACGGCACACACCAGATAACGTGTAAAAATATCTGACTTTAAAAATCTTTGTTTGTCCATTGCAGAAGTAGCTGGGTCACTATATACAAAGCTTCTAAAAACCAGACGTCGTAATGTGTTCCATGTCGCTGCTTATGGAACTTGCGAATCTATTAGCAACTATTGCAACCATCGTGGAGATGAATGTTGCAAGGAAGACAAATGTCGAATTAATATATCTAACAATTTAATTGCCGCTGAAGCTATTAAGGCGAAAAAAAAAAAAAATTTGGGAAGTTTTGAGAGAGAATGTGGAAAGGAGGGATGGGGAGGAAGGGACAGTGGAAGGGAGGATTGGGGGACCAGTTCATCGGAAGAAGAACAGCGTGGGTCCACTCTCGATCAATGGGGCCCTTCGCCAGCGGCGCGAGACCGAAGAGGTACCGAGGCCCAATCAATAGCGTTGCTGTAGCGATGTTCGTCATCCGGTCATCGTGGTCAGTCCTGATATTGACCTTTCATGTTACATCACTTTCTCCGAACATGAGCCAGCCCCTGGTAACGCCAACACAGCCAGTGGAAAGGGCTTGAATATCCACAATGGATTCAGACCACAAAGAAGTTTTTTTCATACATTCACGACTGATGATACAACATCCAGTATTTTCCGAAAGGGATTTTGGAAAATAAATGGTTAAATTGATAGTAACGCCGAAAACATTTAACCATGCTAATGCGTTACGAATTACAGCCACCAGTGAGGCATTTATTCTGACACTGTATAGATTATCAGAAACAATCTTGAATGTCGATATTATTATACAACCAAAACGACGAAACAACCTGAACAACTTTGATTCGCCCGGCATCCCACAACAGCAGCCGCTGCAGCAGCCCCAGAGTTTTCAGTCTGGGACCATCAGTAATAGGATGACCTTAAACTACGCGAATGGGCCAGAAAAGAGAATTTATTTAATTTTCGCAACGTAAGTGAAGCTCAAGGAAGGAAAGACTGCTGGAAACGCACCTCGTTTCTGCTGAAAATGATGATTTTCGCGTGATAATGAGCCATATTGTTATAGCAAGACAGTAGCGGCGTAGCGAGAGAATATTGACTCAACTGTAAATATTTCGTTTGTCTTTCAGAAGATTATATACTGCCACAAAAACTGCAACCTCTGCCAGTGATAGTAAGCAGTGTGTGTGTGTGTGTGTGTGTGTACCACCCAATTGTGCCAGGGTCAAGTCATAGCTCCTAGTCCTGCCCTTCACTGGTCGCCACTAGGTCCACTACTCCCTGCTCCAGTGAGCTTTATCATACATCTTCTTGCAAAGTCTATGTATAGTACCTGCCCACCACTACCTTCCAGACTGTTCTCTCCTGACACTCTGTGACTGAATAAATACTTCCAACATCTCAGGATCATCTGAGCCCTCAACTTCCAATGTGACCCCCTTGCTGCTGTGTCTTCATCTTAGGACACAGCAACAAGATCTTCATGACTTTGCACTTCAGGTGGGGTTGAACTGCAGAAGCAGCATGACCAGCCCTGAAGCCTGTCCAGAGCCCTCTGAAGCTCCTGCTGCCTTATCTTCCTTCTCGACTTAATTTCCCAATAATCGTCTGCAAACAGGGACACTTGTTCATTCCCTTCCGTCATTATATTCACACACGAAGAGCACACCAAGACTGACTCCTGATCTCACTCGTCACATGCGCCCACTCCCTGACACTCCTCATCATCACCAGCGATTGCCGATTTCGTCAGGTATTTCTCTGATTCACGTGCGCTTTCCCCGTTATACCGCCCACCTCCTGAAGGTTGCACCTTTCTGTTAGCTCTTTGGGAGGACCAGGCTCTTCAGTACCCTCTCTTTATAGTGCCTGATTATCAAATATATCTGTGGATGGAGTAGTGAGTTGCAGGAGTTTTTGTGGAATGTCTTTGGTTTGCCCAGGATCAGCAGCTTGATGCAGTGCTCCTTATTTCTGTGTTTTGTGAGCGGGGCTTGATTAACGGACTTGCACAGTTGTTAGGGAGGGTGCTGTCAGCTTCTTGGCTTGGATGGAGATGGGTTGGACAACATTTTTGTTGGTAGTTGGTTTTGAATGGCTGGACCCACAAGGCGGCTTGCAGGCTCATGAGTGCCTTCTATGTCTCAGGCTTCACTTTATAGTCCAGCTCAGCCTACACCACCTCTCTGTCTATACTGCTGTCATCTCAACATAGAGCCCCAGTAGTTGTGACACAGGATTTTCTGCCCTGACCCGTGCTGGTTGGCCAAGCCGTAGCTCATTCTAGTGGTCTCCACACTCTGATAATCTTTCTACATTCTGCATAACATATACTAAAAACTAGCGTGACACTGCTTCTGCAGTTTAATGCTGCTTGGCTCTGTCTCTTTATGTTTGGACTACATTGTTGTTTTTGTACACTCGGTAGCCGCCCTTACTGATAGATGTTTGTGTTGAATGAAGCAGTGGCACAATAGAACGGCTCTGCTTCCTCTCAGACCCACGGAGAGGTTAACCAAACTATCACCTTTGAGATATCTTAGTTGCTTAGCAGCCCTTCACCTCATCCTCAGTTAGCACGTCCAACACTTCGATGGTGCACTCACCCTCCGTCTTCTGGAGTCCTTCTGTCTCCAATGGAATACTTTTGACCTCATGTTGACTTCAATGATACTTCAAGTCGTTACACGGTAACTCCCCCTCCTTCCTTCCCAGCCTGATTACCTGGCATTGACCATGTTTTCTTCCTGATGTGACTGCACAACAGCTTCATCAGACTGTTTTGCCGCTATGGCTATTTTCGGTATTGTCGTTAGCCCCTCCCTACCCTGGCATATTCATTTGCTCAACTACTCTTATTCTCCTGGTTTTTACTATAATTTTCATTCTCTAGCACTTGTCAGCCTCATCTCAAGAACCATGCCCTTCCTCATTATTTCTGCTGCTCCCTGGATACAAACGCCTCTCCGCTTCTCGTATTGTTGCCATATTCCACCATCCCATTTACGATCTCCTGCCAGTTTCTGTCCCACTGAACTCACAGAAATTCTGATGCCTGTGTAGTCCTCTTTTATCTGGCTTCACGTCCTTGCCCTTCGCCTCTCTCCACTTATAACCCCTACTGTACTCAGTCTGAGGTGTCATGTGTGATGTCTTCAGTACCCTGCACTACTTCAGGTGAATAACAGTCTCAGCTTTGCTGGTTCATCCTTCCCTCTATGGTAGTGGTCCCATGTTGATGGCTGAAGCTTTCCAATACCACCTCCATCATCCAGCCCTCCACGTTTCTGGGGCCCCATGTGGCTCAGTAGTTTTCCCCAGTCGATTTCTGCACTTAGGCCAGTAACAACCATCTCTGTTACTGCATCATATTCTGTTCAGCTTCCTGCCACTCTGTGTTGATATCACCAACACACCTTAATCTCCAGTCTGAAGTGACTTATTATGAGCACTGCTTCTCTCCTCTGCCCCCTCCAGACCCAAATCATTGGTTCTACCACCTAATTGTGAATGTCTCAATTGCATGCAGGGGTCGAGACCAGCCCTGGCTCCCGCTCTCGCTGTCCGCTACCCTGCCTCCCTGCCCATGAGCTTTATATCACATCTTGTCTTAAAACTATGTATGGTTCCTGTCTCCATCATATCGTTCTAGACTCATTCACCTAACTACTCATTGAAGAAGTGCTTCCAACATCCCTTTGACTCATCTATATTCAGCTTCCAGTTGTGTCCCCTTGCTTGTATTCTCTGGAAGATCCTGTCTCTATCTACCTTGTCAGATTCCCCTGCAGTATTTTTGTATGTTTTATCATGTCTCTAACTCCTTCGTCCTCCAGTGTTGTTAGTCCCATTTCAACCTTTCTTCATATGGCATTCTGAGCCGAATTAGGGCCTTGTCGCAAACCCTTGCACTTTCACTTTTGACGTGTTTGACCAGGTGGTTCAGATCTGGTGCCATACCTAGTATAGCCCGACGTACACGGTGTACACAGGCCTTGAACGATTCTCTAAGGTAACGGAACGCCAATTCAGGCTCGCCAGTCCCCCCATATGCCGCCGCGGTTATCTGGTTGATGTGTGTTTGAGACGTGCTTGGCGTTATACTCACCCAAGATTTTCTTATTTGATGAGGTTTGTAGCCTTTGTCCACATAGCCTGCAATTTCGTCAGTGTGGTTCGCCCTCCGATCTCATGACTTTGCATTCTGGTGTGGGGTTAAATTCTCGAGAAGCCAGTTAAGACCAGATGTCAAGCTTGTCCAGGTCTCTTTCGAAGTCCTTGCCGGCTCCTCATCCGATGATTTCTCTCATTAACATCACATCATCTGCGAACAGAGACACTTCATTCACTGTCCGCCTACGTCATTCACATATACCAAGAATAGCACTGGTCTCAGGACTGACTTTGCGGTAATGCACCGCTCGTCACCGGCGCTCACTGTGATACCCTCATCACGCACCATGACCCGTTGTTGCCTCCCCGTGGTATTCCCGGTCCACTCCAGTGCCCTTCCTGTTATACACGCTTGACCTCTCCAACCTCTTTACTAATTCTCATATGAGGGAACTGTGTCGAAGGCCCTCCTGCAGCTCACACAGGAAAATTTCCAGTCAACCCACCTCTTCTCTTGCCTTACCTCTTACTTACTGCAGAACCCAGGAGGCTTGTTACACAGGACGGCCTCCCTGAATCCGTGCTGTCTGTCGTTGATCCTGTTCTGCTCATGCTCCACCATTCTTTCCTGATGATTTTCTCTAAGACTTTGCATACCATAAGGTAAGGACAATTGGTCTATAGTTTAAAATTCTTTCTGTCTCCTTTAAAGATGGGACTACGTTGGGCCTTTTTTTCCATATCTCTGTGTAGCTGCCCATTTCATGATGTGTGTGTGTGTACTCACCCACTTGGCTGCAGGGTCGATACAAGGTCCAGCTCTTGCTGGTTCGTCCTCTCCTCTTGGTCATCCGATATGTTGGAGCATCAGGTTTTCCATTACCACGTCCATCATCTTGCCTCCGGGAGTTTCTGACCCCACGGTTCTTTGTTCTCCAGTCGATCTCCTGGAAGCGGAAATCGCCCATGACCAGTATCTTCGCTCTGCCTCATGTGCGCTTTTCACCTCCGCCAGAGTGTGTGTGTGTACTCCACCCATTTGTGGTTGCAGGGGTCGAGTCATAGCTCCTGGTCCAGCTCTTCACTCACTGTCACTTGTGTCCTCTTCCTGCCCATGGAGCTTTATCAGCCCTGCCCTTAAAACTATGCATGGGTTCTGCCCACTACATTCACTACAGGATCATTCACTCTGACAACTCTATGACTGAAGAAATACTTCCTGACATCCCTTTGACTGTCTGAGTCTCAACTTCACTGACCCTTGCTTCTGTGTCCTCCTGGAACATCCTGCCCTGTCCCACCTATCTATTCCACGCAGTATTTTGTATGTCGCTGATCATGTCTTTCCTCTAACTCTTCTGTCCTCCAGTGTCGTCAGGCTGATTTCCCTTAACCTTTCTTCATAGGACATTCAGCTCTGGAACTAACCTTGTTCCAAACCTTTAAAGCCAGTTTCCGGACGTATTGACCAGGGGTTCCAAACTGGTGCTGGCTATCAATATGGGCCTCGACGTACACAGTGTACAGTGGTTTAACGGATTCCTTACCAAGGCATCGGAAACGCTATTCTCAGGCTTTGCCAGGCGCCCACATGCTGCACCAGTTATCTGGTTGATGTGTGCCTCTCCGTAGACGCTCGGTGTTACATCACCCCAAGATCTTCTTCTTGGAGTGAGGTTTGCAGCTCCCTGGCCACCCAGCCTATACTGTCTGTGGTCTTTGCCCTTCCCCGATCTTCATGACTCTGCATTTAGCGGTTAAACTCGAGAAGCCAGTTGCTGGACCACGTGTCCAGCCCGTCTCAGGTCTCTCTTGTAGTCCTGCCCGATCCCTCATCTGATTTAATTTCCCCATACCTTCACATCATCTAGCAGGGTCACTTCTGTTTCTCCTATCCTTCCATCATGTCATTCCCATATACCAAAATAGGACTGGTCCTAGTGGACTGACCCTCGGACCTCCACTCACAGGCGCCCACTGTGATACCTCATCACGGGCACCATGACTCGTTGCTGCCTCCCGTCAACTATTTCTGATTCATTGCAGTGCCCTCTGTTATATTAGAAGCCAGAGGATCAAGCATGTTATGTTACATGTTTGATCCTCTAGCTTCTGCACTAATCTCTGTGGAGGAACTGCACGAAGGCCCTCTTTGTAACCTAGAAAATGTGCAGCCAACCCACACTTCTCTCGTATCTTTACTTGTTACCTGTCATTAAACTCCAGGAGGTTTGTGGACACAGGATTTTGGCCTTCCAATCCGTGCTGGTTGTCATTTATAATCTTGTTCGTTCTATGTGCTCTACCACTTCCGATAATCTTCTCCATGACTCCCACAATTATACACGTCAGCACTTGGTCTATAGTTTAGTGCCTCGTTTCTTGCTCTTTCTTAAAAAATAAATTACATTTTGCTGTCTTCCATACCTCACGAAGTTGCCCAGCTCGGAGGATAAGATTTCACAGGGCACACACAGCGCCCTGCTCCTCCCAAGACCCACGGGAGAGTGCCCGGTCCATCGCCTTTGAGTATCAAGGTCACTTAGCAGCTTCTTCACCTCCTCCCTCAGTTGTGTGTATGTCATCCACATTCTGTTGGCATATTCCTGTTGATGTCCCCCTCTTGCTCCCAGTCTTCCAGAGTCCTTCCTGTCTCCACTGTAAATACTTCCTTAAATCTCAAAAGTTGAGCCCCCACATACATCTTTGATCATTTCTGTGAGTTCCCCCACCTTCTTCAGCCTGATCAACTGGTCTTTTGACTGTTGCCCGGTCCTAATGTGGGCCACACAGTGTTTTGGGTCAGACTTGACTTTCGGATGCTATACAGCTGTACTGCTGGGGCCCCTTCATCTGGGCATACTGTTTCTGCCTCACCATCTCTGGCTTTTACTGGGTCCTTGTTTTCTGCATTCTTCCACTTAGTGCACTTAGTTTTTACCCCTGCACCTCGGGTAAACCAAGAGCTCGTTCTGGCCTTCCATTATTTGCTGCCCTGGGAACATACCTTTCCGCCTCCTTTCATTTTGTTGTTACATATTCCATCATTTCTGCTTTACTGACTTTACCACCTCCTCTGTCCCACTGAACCTCCTGCACTTCATACCTGTGTATCCTTTATAGTTTGGCTTTTCCCATTCAGCCCTGTTACCTCCACTTGTAACTCTACTATGTATTCAAAGCACAGAACCACATGATTCACTAGCCCAAGGGGCCTCTCATGTGGATGTCTCACGTCTGAACTGCTCAGGGAGAATGGCTGAGGTCCAGCCTGCGGTTCATCTTCCTCTCTGGTAGTATCTCTAACATGTTGATGCTGAGGTTTTCCAGTACCTACATCTATCATCTTGGCTCTCCATGTTTCTCGGGACCGTGGCTCCAGGTTTTCCACCGATCTCTGGTGTGGTTGAAATCGCCCATAACCAGTAACTTTGCCCTGCTCGAGGAGCTATTCTTGCCACTTCAGCCAGTGTCCAACATGCCTGTTGCTCTCTTCATATTCCTCTTGGCCTCTGCAGTTCTGTGGTGGATTACATACATTACTGCAATGACTACTTTATGTCTCAGACTGAAGTGTATCTACTATGTAACTCTTCCAATCTCAACTATGCCCATTTCCTCAAATCTCCATCGGTTTTTTACGAGCAGTAACCTCCCCCTCTTCTCCTTCATTTTCCTCAGGTTCTGATATCCCCAGGAAGATTGCGTCTGGTTATTGTCTCTGTGAGTTTCTGCTTCTGCATCTGCCATGATGTCTGGGACTTCAACATTCTTTCATGCCACCTTCATATTTCTGTTCGTTATTCGCATCAGTACCAAACCTCAACTTTTCAAACTGGTCCTGGAGAATGATGGGGTTGGGGAGGGCATGGGGGCCCATGGGGTGGGGTTTGGTAATTAGGGGGTGGGGCAGAGTTCCCATAGGAGGTTGCTGTAGGGTGGGGCTTGTGGTGTAGGGTGGGGACAGAGGGAACAGTATGAGTGTTGGTTTAGATTGCTCAGCTGCCTTGGTGTTGTCGCGGTTGGAGTCCTTCTGCGGATGTTTCGAGGGTTTGTCCTTCCACCTGGGTCTGGGTTCTTTGCCTGTCTTTGTCATTTTCTCTCGTTCTCCTTCCTCTTTATACCCTCTTCAGTATCGTCCTTTCCCTGTGCTCTGTCTCGATCGGAAGTACACTCTGTACTCATTGTCTCTCATGTCGTGCTTTCCTGCAGGACTGTGTCTGAGCTGATTCTGCCTGTACCATTTGAGAGGTCGCTTTCTTCCCTGTAAACCACCACTCCTGAAATGGTCACCTGGGGCATGTGGTGTCTCACCATTGCTTTAATGATACCTTCAATCGTGTGTGTGCGTGCGTGTGTGTGTATGTGTGTGTATGGGGACTTGGGCGCATGAGAATTTGAATGAAAGTGTTCGAGGAAGAGATAAATGAGCTCGTTGCAGGTATGTGAACTATCGGGTATGGAAATGGAAGAAGAGCATACTTCAGGTCAGTATGAGACGCAGTCCAGAGCACTCTCCATGTAGTCCTGGGGAACCAGAAGGAACTGATGAACAGTCGAAAGAATCTCGTACTTTTGTCAGTATTAGTAAGAACGGTGGGCAGAGGCAGGTCAAAGGTAGTGGCATTTACGGTGACTAGACAGGTAACGCATAGGAGAATGAAACTTATGAAGACGTTTCGGTCTGATTCTGGACCATTAACCAGTCATACAGAACGCGAAGTGAAAAGGAGTCAGTGTTCCGCTCACGGTATTGAAGTCTTTTTTTATTCCTCTACGGTGAATACATAAGCGCCCCAACAAGTTTAATAGCAGTTTGACAACAACGCATAATATCTTTGCTTGTTTATAAGCTAGAAAACTGTCTGTACTGGTAAACAACTCATTATAAACGAAACTGGAGCGGAGAACAGTCGGGTGACCACCAGAGGTCACTTCCCCACGATTGTCTAAGGTCTGGATAGGAGAGTGCAGCTGCTGATAGAGAGTTGGCTAGTGACGAAGTGATGCACAACTCGCCCATAAGACAACTAGATGCTTTATAACATGTATGAAGCTCTAATCTGAGTCTTCAAGTTACCGCCAAGCTCCCAGCGAGGTCAACGGATTACATGCAGTAACGCAATAACAAGTGATCACTCGAAGAAATCATTCATGAGATCAATCAAATTCTATACATGGAAGATGAGCAAATAGATATATCAAGTACCAGAGAGAGAGTACGGATATGTGTTTAGAATCACTGTTGAAGATACGGAGAGGGAGAGGGAGTGAGTAAAACAAACTGGTTTTTCACGGAGCACAGTACGACGTAAACACAAGAGCAACATGAGAAAAATTAAATCAACTAATAAAAGGAATGGTATAGTAAGGACGATACGAAGTTTGGGCATATCAGATAGCATAAGATATTGAATATATATAGAGTTTATATGTGTCACTTGTTTAAGACTGGCTGTATCGTGATTTAAGTTGGGCAACAAATATATATTGTTTAACATCATTTAAGTAATACTACCTGAGTGAGAAAGCAGTTTGTTCTTTAGTTCAGAGTTGTGCGGATATGTTCGGGAAATTAGGCCTTTGATGATTACATAGAGTTTTCCTTTGTTTATTAGCCGTACTTTTTATATTTATTTCTGGGTTTGTCTGTTGGGAATAGGATGTGGGGGATGAAAGAGAAAGGAAGAGATAAAGTAGATACATTGATGGCAAAGGGAAGAGGGAACCATGAGGGTCTCGTTTCTTAAGGATTTTGCCAAGTTTTCAATGGTGGATTATCCTGACTGCTGAAAGACAGGAGTGGAGAGAGCAACATGTATTTCTCATGACGTCAGGTGCAGAAGTCGAAGTCAAGGAAAGAAATACTTTTGGAATGCTTGAAATGAGCAGAGACTGGAGTGTGGAGTTTCAGGTCTTAGAGGTTGTGGTAAATACCGCAGTAATGTGGCCGCAATTCTCGGATGTGGTGAGCAACAGAGATGCATCTGGCAATCGGTGGTGAGAAGTTCATATGGGTTGAACAAGTGATATTGGCACTCGGTGTTGATATCAAGTGTCTCTGAGCATGGTATCTTAGCGGCCTAGCTGAGTCGCTTCTGCCTGATTGTATGATAAGCCTTCTTCTATTATTGGCCTCCAAGGTAAACTTGGTACCCACAAAAATATGAGGAGTATGCTTCATCGAAACTAAAGCAAGATGAAGAGCAGCTGCAAGAAGATTTCCAAAGAGATCTGCCCTCCACAGAAAGTGAGAATCATATTGTGATCAAACAAAACTTTTCTAGGCCACCAAACCTGGAGCAGGTTCGAGGTCAACGCTTCGTGGTCTGGTCTGAGACCAGCCTCGGTAGATCAGAGCCCGATCGTACGCAACTGACGCGCCGAACCGTGTTCATGCCCTCTCCAGAATGTTGAAGGCACGCATTGGGCTTCGCAGCTCTTGATGAACACGGAGTTCGATGAGTCTGGGCCTGCTGGGACAGAGTGCGCAGTGTCATTTATTGTCTTTCAGTCTTGTGGTGTTAGGATAATATCAGAGATTTTTGATGGAAGTCACTGAGTCTCACCATTTTTGGTTGTCATCTGTGTAGGTCCATCTACCTAAGCAGGCCCAATATTTATTGCTGTTTTTTCCTTAGATTTGGCATGAGAAGAAGTATTTCTTCTTTCAATTTTTCTTTATGGCTTTTAGTGCTTCCTGAGAGTCTTGCCTTGCAAGATTCCTTCCATAGTTTAAGTTTGATATTTGCTTATTTCACCGACCAGTGCCTCCTCGTATTTCCAGATATACTGGCCCCCTCTCAGCAGCCTGTATCTTCACCTTGTGATTCTTCGCCTTCACTGCACATCATCTTTTTCTTTTTCATTTGAATGCCCTATTGGGACCTCAAGAACCAAAGAGTAAATTTTTCTTAGGCAAAAGTTCGATCTCGTGCTGCCAGGATATTTTTCCAGGCCACTGACAGAATATGGTTGACTTGTTCTGCATTGTATGTTTTGCTATTGCTGAAATTTCTTGTGAAGTCACCTCATGACTGATCAATATTTCTTGTCAGGAGCCCAGCATACATGTCTGTATCTCTGCTTATGTTGTGATTCATGGCTTGCCTTGATACAGTTATATTACGATCAGATCGTCGTTGTTAGTGAAGATGAGCATCCATGTTATTTCAGACTTGTAGGCTCTACATTGCTGGTTTATGGTGAATTTGGCAGAGATTTATAGTCGTGTGTGTGAATTCACATCTGAGCTGCCCCTGCATCTCTGCCAGGAATTTTAGGTGTCCAGGTTGGAAATCTCACATATCAGATGTCTGGGCAGGAGTTGGGATTTTCCAGACGGTGGTCAATTCAAAGCTGTTCCTGGAATTGCTGAAGTTGCATCCAGAGGCTTGTATACCACCACAATGACAAGGCTTTCGGCTCTGCCCTACCGCCAAAACTTCTAACTACATCATTTGAGGTGTTAGTGAACGCAAAAATGAGCGTGACTCAGACGCACAAGCCAACCCCCTTGTTGCCTGTTTAGTCATCACATCTGAATAGGTTATAACCTGGATCCAGACGCGTCAAATGATCCTTTATGTGGGTCTCTGCAAATGCAAAACATTGTATTCGACCATAAGCAGTCCCTGATGTATGAATTTGCTGTTTGTTGATCATTTAGACCCTGTGGCGTTTTCAAAGACAATGTCAAAGCATTATGTAATTAGGGGTTTCATTTGGTTAGCTTATCTGTTGTCTGGATGGAGCCATGACTGTGCCTGCTCCAGAAGTGTTTTCAGTTGGTGCATTTCTGGGTCATTTGCCAGTCTTTTCCTTCCTGGCACTAAAAACCTCCTTCTCTGAGAGGGCTATGACTCCCTCTTTTTGTCTGGCCAATCTGCCTTCTGTCCTTTAGATGATGCTCAGGTATACGCTGTATTATTATTATAATAAAAGAAGCTTCCAAACCACAGGGTCACATGCAGCACATTACTGCAGCATTGTCTTCTGAGGATTGATATTGGGTTTTTGGTGAAATGAAGAGAGCTGCACCCTCCCGTTGGGTCATGGGTGCAGCATTTTTTGGATGGTCAGAGGCATGTCCTGCACCCTGTTTTTACCAAATATACCATGCTGCTTCCACCAGTTTTTACTGGAAGTCAACACTATTCTTTTTTGGGGGCATCATCCCCTTTTTTGTTCCATTCCAGCAGTTTTCTTTTGTCCCTTTGAAAAACAACATTGTTTTCTGTTTGATAAACATTCTTTTTGGGGGTTGTCTAGACAGCATTCCTCGGGAGCACTGCCAGCATCCCAGTCCAACCACCCATTTTATTTTCCAGCTGTTACCAGCCGACATGTCTTCAAGAAGACATTTTATTGGTATTTTTGTCTTTAATGATACTTCACAGGTTTGGGCAGACCAAAAACATTTCCGATTTTACGTGAAGAGGGTCCCCAGTTTAAAGTTCTGCATGACCAGGGACTACAACAGAGTTTGCATGAACCAGGATGATTCATCTCCCACCCCGCAGACTAAGATTCATGGTGGTGATCATTTACAACACTTAAACTCTCCAAATAGCTAGTCTATAACCAAAGAAGTATTTAGTTGTTAGTGTTTAGCAGTTTTTTAAAACAGTTCTTCAGGAAAGCCCGCCAGATAGGTTTATTATATATATAATATATATATATATATATATATATATATATATATATATATATATATATATATAAATTTTTATATATATATATAAATTTATAAAATTGGTTCGAATGGCTTTTTAAAGTAGATGAAAAAGAAAGAGATAGCCGATGTTATGAATGAAAAGAAGTTGATGTCCGGCCCTGCGAACAGTTGAGGGGAGGGGGAGTTTTGGGGGGGAGAATAATGGGATTAAGTCAGAGATCTTTAGAGAGTTAGGTAAGAAAAGGAGCAATAATGTTAAAAGGGTCAAAAAGGGGAAAAAAAAGAGGGGAAAATAATGTAAACAAGGATTATGTGGATTAAATAAGGTTTTGATGCGAAAAGGGTCATAATAAGCGTGTATGCACCTGGAGAAGAGGGAAGAGGAGAGAGAGATTTTGGGAGGGTGTTGCGAATGTATAGAATTGAAAACCCAAAAGAGAGAGTAATTGTGTAGGGGGGCCCAAATGCTAAAGTGGGAGAAACATGAGAGGGGTGTAGAGGTAAGTTTAAAAGGGTAGGGTAATGGCTTGATTGAACTTTGATAGAAAGGGGGTTTTTTTATAGTAATAAATATTTTAAGAAAGAGGATAAATAAGTGTTAAGATATGATGGAAGTAAAGAAAGCTTTGTTTGGACTTGGAAGAAAAAGATCGGAGAGACTTTAGGGGACATTTTTTTAGGGGGCTCAGATAACAGATCACTTTGTTATAGCTACGTGGGAGGTGCGGGTGGGATACAAAAAATAGAACGAAAAAAGAGGTGAAGGCTTATAAAACTAAAAGAGGAGAAAATAGGTAAGATCACCCATTGGGGTAGAGGATGAGAGGAGCAATGGGGTCGAAAGGTAGATTTAAAAATGTAAAAAAAGGCAGCAGAAGTTGTTCAAGAAAAATGTGGAGGGAAAGGAGAGCGGGAAGATGATGTAAAGAGATATAGAAAAAAGTTAAAAAAGAGAGGTTTTACAAAGGAAGATGCAAGGAGGGAAGAGATATGGAGAAAAAGAGTTAAAAGAGTGAAGCAAAAAAAGAGACAGATGAGAGGGTGAGATGTATCAGCAAATTTTTTAAATAAGAAAAAATTTTGGGAAAGAGATTAAAAAGTTTTAGGTTTTAGAGAAAAAGGATTTGACAGTTAAAAAGAGAGGAGAGTTTAAAATGGAGAGTTAGAGGTACCAAAAATGGAGAGAATATTTTGAGGATTTGTTAAATTTATTGAAGACAGGAAGCTGTGATTTCGTGTAGGGGAAAGGGGAATAAAGATCTTGTAGGAGTGTGGAAAGGTTTGGGGGGGTGAGGGAAGCCCCCACAGTGGGAATGGAAGTGCATGGATTGAGGAAAAGATAGAAATGTAAAAGCAGGTGAATAATTGAGGTTGAATTTAAAATGTATGGAAGAGGGGGACCTAGGGGTTGGCAGAGAGCGTGTATTGCTCCTTGGAAGGGAAAGGGGCAAAAGATAAAAAATTATAGGGGAAAAAGTCTGTGAGTGTACCTGGTAAGGGATGGTAGAGTTATTATTGAAAGAATTAAGAGAAACAGAAAGAGATAAAGATGAACAGGGGTTTAGGAAAAAGGGGGGGTGAGAAATGTTACAGGGGGCACAGTGAACAGTATTTGGGTAGGTAGGGTGTTTTTGCATTTATGAGGAAAAAACATGAAGGGGGATAGGGGGAAGGGATGTGCAGGTGTATGGAATAGAGGAAGGGGATGAAGGCAGTGAAGAGTTTTTATGAGGATAGTGAGGCTCAGGTTAGAGTGTGTAGGAGGGAAGGGACTATTTCCCAGTAAAAGTGGGCCTTAGACAAGATGTGTGATGTCACCGTGGTTGTCCAATATATTTATAGATGGGGTTGTAAGAGAAGTGAATGCGAGGGTCTTGGCAAGAGGTGTTGGGCTAAAAGATAAAGAAGCAAATACAAAGTGGGAGTTGTCACAGTTGCTTTTTGCTGATGACACTGTGCTTTGGGAGATTCTGAAGAGAAGCTGCAGAGGTTGGTGGATGAATTTGGTAGGGTGTGTAAAAGAAGAAAATTGAAAGTGAATATAGGAAAGAGTAAGGTGATGAGGATAACAAAAGAATAGGTGACGAAAGATTGGATATCAGATTGGAGGAGAGAGTATGGAGGAGGTGAATGTATTCAGATATTTGGGAGTGGACATGTCGGCGGATGGGTCTATGAAGGATGAGGTGAATCATAGAATTGATGAGGGAAAAGGGTGAGTGGAGCACTTCGGTCTGTGGAGACAAAGAACCTTGTCCATGGAAGTAAAGAGGGAATGTATGAGAGTATAGTTATACCAACGCTCTTATATGGGTGTGAAGCATGGTGATGAATGTTGCAACGAGGAGAAGGCTGGAGGCAGTGGAGATGTCATGTCTGAGGTCAATGTGTGGTGTGAATATAATGCAGAGAATTAGGAGTTTGGAAATTAGGAGGAGGTGCGGGATTACCAAAACGATTGTCCAGAGAGCTGAGGAGGGTTGTTGAGGTGGTTTGGACATGTAGAGAGAATGGAACGAGACAGAGTGACTTCGAGAGTGTATGGATCTGTAGTGGAGGAAGGCGGGTAGGGGTCGGCCTAGGAAAAGGGTTTGGGAGAGGAGGGTAAAGGAAGTTTTGTGTCGAGGGGCTTGATTTCCAGCAAGCATGTGGAGCGTATTTGATAGGAGTGAATGGAGGCATATGGTTTTTAATACTTGACGTGCTGTTGGAGTGTGAGCAAAGTAACATTTATGAAGGATTCAGGAAACCGGCAGGCCGGACTTGAGTTCTGGAGATGGGAAGTACAGTGCCGGCACTCTGAAGGAGGGGTGTAAATGTTGCAGTTTTATAACTGTAGTGTAAAGCACCCTTCTGGCAAGACAGTGATAGAGTGAATGATGATGAAAGTTTTTCTTTTCGGGCCACCCTGCCTTGGTGGGAATCGGCCGATGTGTTAATAAAAAAAAATTTATAATATATAAATTATATATATATATATATATATATATATTATATATATATATTTATATATATATATAAATTTATATATATATATATATATATATATATATATATATATAAATTTATATATATATAAATTTATATATATATAAATTTATATATATATATATATAATATATATATATATATATATATATATATATATATATATATATATATATATATATATATATATATATATATTTGCAAAATACATTGACAAAAATGCAATAGGAGTAAAACAACATAGATAACTCAGAGCTACATCTCGAATACTTCGTTCAGCTTCCTGGCGGTGGGCCGCATGCCCAATATGCTGCAGGCATTTTCCCTCTGGATCGCAACACTGAGTTTCTGAAAGAGGAAGCTGGCCGCCCTGTGGTCCTTGGTTTTTATGATGAGTTTTTCACCCAGCTCTTTGAGGAACTTTAGAGCACACTTGCCCCATGCTCCAAGGGTCTCCGACCCTATTGGGATGAAGTTACAACAAGGGGGAAGGCCTTCATATTTGCGAGTCTTCTGGTTCTCCCTGTGGCTGGCAGCTCTACCCCCGTCAGCTATGGAGTATATATACTGTTGTTTGATAAATTTGGGGTTTATGTATTATAGTTTCAATCCCATACAACCTGGTACACTTGAACAGTTCTTCAAGGTAGGCTGGCTAGATAGGCTTACTATAAAAGTAGTTTGTTTTATGTTGGAATATATACTATAGTTTGATATATACGGTATACTGCAGTTTGCCATGGACTGAACACATCGATTCCAGGCTGAGGGACTAATTACCTCAAACTCCTCCTCTCCTTACCTCTCTCTGTTCTGTATTGGACTGAAGAAGCCACTGTGTCGTGAAACGTTTCCTTAGTAAAGATTCCCATATGTTGCATATACATATGTCTCAATCTTCAAGTTGTCGGTTTTCAAACCATTTATCACATCTGTCAGACACTGCAACATCATGGGAACTTAATGCAATGAATTCTTCAATTCTTGTCCAACCTTTGGACGAAGACCTACTTACACTAGTGGATGATTCCACTGTGATCCCGCCTCCTCCTGTCTCGACTCACTTGTCTACAGTATATAAGCCACTTCTCCGGCCATATGCTGTACTTTCTATAAGAGTGATGGAATGAACTCATCGATTCCAGGCTGAGAGACTGATTACCTCAAACTCATCCTCTTCTAACCCCTCTCTACTGTGTATTGGACTGAAGAAGCCAGTGTGTGGGGAAACGTTTCCTTAATAAAGATTCCCATATGTTGCATAAGTGTCTCAATCTTCGACCTGTACATTCTTTTAATAATTCCACAAATTTGTACACCTTTTCGTGTTTCTACTTTATTGTAGTCTGTGTTATCGCTATACACACGTAGGACTAACTGTAAGAATAAATTTTTAAACAACTGGCTCGCGTGGAAGGATCCTGGCAAACTGAATACACGACGGGTATCCACTTAGCCTATTTCAAGAGACTACACTCCTATTTACCGCCACATTTATTTTGGTATCTTAACAATACACTGTGTACCACTGATATACACTGTGTACCACTGTGATATACACTGTGTACCACTGATATACACTGTGTACCACTGATATACACTGTGTACCACTGTGATATACACTGAATCACTATATAGGACGCTCTATTTTCAGGGAGGCTTTTTTTTCTCTCGCAGAGATTATATCAAGTTAATTTTTTCACACGGCACTTTAGGTTTATAGTTGACCTGGTGTAAGAATAACACCACTACTATCTTATACACACTTCTTTCCTTGTTTCTGGCACAGTGTGTACTTGAACTTATCTATTCACTGACTCAGTTTTACGCTTCTGGCACGAAAAAAAATACGATAATCCACGAAAACCGGAGCACGCGGGGAAGTGACGGAGGAGAACGCGGGGGAGTGACGGAGCACGCGGGGGAGTGACGGAGGAGCACGCGGGGAAGTGACGGAGGAGCACGCGGGGAAGTGAGGAGGAGAACGCGGGGGAGTGACGGAGCACGCGGGGGAGTGACGGAGGAGCACGCGGGGGAATGACGGAGGAGCATGCGGGGAGTGACGGAGCACGCGGGGAAGTGACGGAGGAGCACGCGGGGAAGTGACGGAGCACGCGGGAAGTGACGGAGGAGCACGCGGGGGAGTGACGGAGCACGCGGGGAAGTGACGGAGGAGCACGCGGGGGAGTGACGGAGCACGCAGGGAAGTGACGGAGGAGCACGCGGGGAAGTGACGGAGCACGCGGGGGAGTGACGGAGGAGCACGCGGGGAAGTGACGGAGAAGCACGCGGGGAGTGACGGAGGAACATGCGGGGAGTGACGGAGGAGCACGCGGGGAGTAAACGGAGGAGCACGCGGGGAATGACGGAGGAGCACGCGGGAGTGACGGAGCACGCGGGGAAGTGACGGAGGAGCACGCGGGGAAGTGACGGAGGAGCACGCGGGGAAGTGACGGAGGAGCACGCGGGGAAGTGACGGAGGAGCACGCGGGGGAGTGACGGAGGAGCACGCGGGGAGTGACGGAGCACGCGGGGAAGTGACGGAGGAGCACGCGGGAAGTGACGGAGGAGCACGCGGGAAGTGACGGAGGAGCACGCGGGAAGTGACGGAGGAGCACGCGGGGAAGTGACGGAGGAGCATGCGGGGGAGTGACGGAGGAGCATGCGGGGAAGTGACGGAGGAGCACGCGGGGGAGTGACGGAGGAGCACGCGGAGGAGTGACGGAGGAGCACGCGGGGAGTGACGGAGGAGCACGCGGAGGAGTGACGGAGGAGCACACGGGTGAGTGACGGAGGAGCACGCGGGGGAGTGACGGAGAAGCACGCGGGGAGTGACGGAGGAGCACGCGGGGAGTGACGGAGGAGCACGCGGGGAGTGACGGAGAAGCACGCGGGGAGTGACGGAGGAGCACGCGGGGAGTGACGGAAAAGCACGCGGGGAGTGACGGAGGAGCACGCGGGGAGTGACGGAGAAGCACGCGGGGGAGTGACGGAGGAGCACGCGGGGGAGTGACGGAGGAGCACGCGGGGGAGTGACGGAGAAGCACGCGGGGGAGTGACGGAGGAGCACGAGGGGGAGTGACGGAGGAGCACGAGGGGGAGTGATGGAGGAGCACACGGGTGAGTGACGGAGGAGCACACGGGGGAGTGACGGAGAAGCACGCGGAGGAGTGACGGAGAAGCACGCGGGGGAGTGACGGAGAAGCACGCGGGGGAGTGACGGAGAAGCACGCGGGGGAGTGACGGAGGAGCACGCGGGGGAGTGACGGAGGAGCACGCGGGGGAGTGACGGAGGAGCACACGGGGGAGTGACGGAGGAGCACGCGGGGGAGTGACGGAGGAGCACGCGGGGGAGTGACGGAGGAGCACGCGGGGAAGTGACGGAGAAGCACGCGGAGGAGTGACGGAGGAGCACGCGGGGGAGTGACGGAGAAGCACGCGGGGGAGTGACGGAGGAGCACGCGGGGGAGTGACGGAGGAGCACGCGGGGAGTGACGGAGAAGCACGCGTGGAGTGACGGAGGAGCACCCGGGGGAGTGACGGAGGAGCACGCGGGGGAGTGACGGAGGAGCACGCGGGGGAGTGACGGAGGAGCACGCGGGGGAGTGACGGAGAAGCACGCGGGGGAGTGACGGAGGAGCACGCGGGTGAGTGACGGAGGAGCACACGGGGGAGTGACGGAGGAGCACACGGGTGAGTGACGGAGGAGCACACGGGGGAGTGACGGAGGAGCACGCGGGGGAGTGACGGAGGAGCACACGGGGGAGTGACGGAGGAGCACACGGGTGAGTGACGGAGGAGCACACGGGGGAGTGACGGAGGAGCACACGGGGGAGTGACGGAGGAGCACACGGGTGAGTGACGGAGGAGCACGCGCATAGCGTTTTAAAAATATTAAATATATAAAAAATACCATAGCTTCAGCACTCAGCATTGTTGCAGTATTCACTTCTCACGCTGCCAGATGATCTGCTATGTTATTTGAGATCGGAAAGTTCACGGCAATGGAACGCTAATTTTGCTTTGTTACTTGGGTATCTTCTTCAGGAGGATTGGAAGGTGTTGGAGTTCAAGATGTACATTCCTTGTACTCTTGCACTGAGCTGAGGAAGAGTGAACGTGTCCTAACTGTGATGCTGCTAGTAGCGTGTAGGTGCAATAGCTTCTCAGCCTGGACGGCAGCATTCACTTCAATGATGCACCTCCCTCCTTTTTTAATGTGTGGAAAGAGACGTCTTGGTTTATGGAGGTCAAGTGGAAGAGGTTTCCAAGTGGTGGGTTGCCTTAAGAGTTAGTTATATTAGCTGCCAATACAGAATCATGAGTTTTTGATATAGGTCTTTTGGAAGATGGCCGTGGGCCATTCTGTCGTCTGACTTGCTGACGATTCGAAAATCGTTGTTGCATCTTGAGAGAAGCCGGATCTATGGCAGATGTACAGCAGGGGTCACAGGGACCCGAGGGAGTTGGTAGAACGCCGATATTATGTTTGCGTAACAAGTGATTGCCTGAAAACGAATCTGGATTGTGAGGAGTGTCTATGTTCATGTCGGTGTATGTAAAGGGAGTCGTAGCCATTTGGGATTCAGAAGAATGAGTCATTTTCTCGTTTATCTTAAAGTAAAAAAATGGGGGCAGCTCTGAGAACCACATATCCACCCTGAACCATGGTCACTTCACCTGCGACAGGCAGTGCTGTTGTTCCCTGGTGATTACCTTTAAGCTTATCTGGTACGCATCTTCAGGGTGGCATCTCCGGAGCCTAGGCTTAGCAACAAACACCTGATTACTTAGATTACTTAAGATCTCTAACTGTACAATCTAACGGTACAGCTAATAATAGCTGTGGTGAACTGGACTGAAAATTATGAGTTGTATTCCTTCAGTTGCCATTCCTGGAACCACGGGCAATCATTGGCAGCACTTCCGACATCAGAGACACTCAGATGGCTTCCAGATGTCTCTAATGAGGCCAAATGGACAGAGTAAAGGTTGGGGAATTTAGATTTCATCTGAGGAATGGAATAAGAGCTCTAATTCCTCGAATAAAAAAACTCCGTCGTCGCATCAAGGGACCCTTTTCTAGGGGAGAAGGTTTTACAGATTTATACTGTCGTAAAAGCTCACTTTACAAACAAAATAATGTATTTTATTGCCTGGTCCATGAATAAAAAGCATTTATATTCAAAATACTCTTTCAAGTAGTACTGATGAAGTTCTTTTCATGATCCACACTCCCGATGCGATCACCAAACAGCTCCGCTCATTTAATTAGAGACAGCTGGGATATATAAGAGCAATCTGTCAATGTCACTGTCAGTCACGAGGGTAACTTGCCAGCGTTCACACCCAGAGTCCCTCGAGGAAGACACTTCAGGTAAGCTTTGCGGACGACTCTCACCACTGACCCTTATCCGTTTTTTCTAATCCTAATAATCTGTATGTACTGGTTCACAACATGTACCAATATTATCATCGTTTTCAGGGGAAAGAGCTAGAACTGGGAGACCTTTCAGCGCCACTAATATCGTCTAGCAATTTATTTTAATTGCAGATACCTATTAAAGTCTGCTGTACATGTGATTCATAATGTAGTAACAGCTGCCAATGAGGCCCTGATTCACCCAAAAAAAAAACACAAGAAAAACAGTAATGAGAAAAAACCGTAGCTCGCTTGTGTTTCAATGCTTCTTGTTGCTGCTGGATACAACAACATGTTAGTGATACAGCAACATGTTTGTGATACAACAACATGTTAGTGATACAGCAACATGTTTGTGATACAGCAACATGTTTGTGATACAGCAACATGTTTGTGATACAGCAACATGTTTGTGATACAGCAACATGTTTGTGATACAGCAACATGTTTGTGATACAGCAACATGTTTGTGATACAGCAACATGTTTGTGAAAGCTTGCAGTATCACTCTGCAACACTAAAATTATTTGAAAATTTAGTACTTTTTACGAATAAAAAAGTAATAATGCATCATTCTTCCACACATTTAAATTGCCTCTCTCATTTTTTGTTAAAATTACTAAAAATTTGGTAAAAAAAAGGTAGATTTTTTAGATTTTTTGGGGGGAAGATCCTCACAATTTTTTGAAAATTTTCTTTACCTTTTTTTTATTAAAATTAACTCATGAAAATGCTCACAGAAAACTGAACACAGTACTGCAGCTTTTCTGAAAACATTGATTCGAGAAGGCCAGACTTCTAAATACAATTTGTTATACGTAGCTTCAAATATGACGAATTCACAACAGGGGACCAAAAATAGTGTTTTTGTTTTAAACTAAACCAGTTGGACCCACTCTAATAAACTGGGTAAGAGGAGGTAAGCGAAATACATTTCTTACAGATATTATTCGTAAAATTTGAGATGCAAAACCTTTTCACCGTGCATAGGAAACCAACATACACACACACGACACATTATATACGTTTCTTTAGTCACCTCTCGTTTAAAATTAAGAAAAATTGTTTTGACTCTCTTAAGAGCACTGAGAATATGCAGCCCCTCCTGCAGCCCCACGGTGCCCCGTGGCCTGGTGGCAAAAGCTCTCGCTTCACTCGGTGAGGGTCCGGGTTCGATTCCCGAAGGGGTGGAAACATTGGACGTGTTTCCTTACACCGGTTGTCTATTTTTACCCATCAGTAAAATGGGTACCTGGGTGTTAGTCGACTGGTGTGGGTCGCATCCTGGGACAAAACTGACCTAATTTGTCCGAAACGTTCTGCATAACAAGAGGCTTTCTATATAGCATTATGTCAATGATGTCAGCTAGGCCTGTATATCTTGTACTTGTAGTAAATAAATATATTATTATTTGACCAAGGGAAAGAAACCAGCTAGGAACAGTTCTCTAAGTTGGGATACCAACATTAGTTTATCGAATTGGGGCTCAGCAAATATAATTAGAAACACCTGAAGGTTGACACAGATGAACAAGTTAAGACTTCGACCAACTAAACTAGTAATTCCTTTTTATCTAGGGATCGCAGTAAATAGAAAAAATCCAATGTATCACTTCACTTCTTCTCACAATAAAATTAGCAGCAAGTTCTCTAATAACTGCAAGAATCCTGTGAAAGGTTCTCTAATAACAGCAAGAATCCTGTGAAAGGTTCTCTAATAACTGCAAGAATCCTGTGAAAGGTTCTCTAATAACAGCAAGAATCCTATGAAAGGTTCTCTAATAACTACAAGAATCCTGTGAAAGGTTCTCTAATAACTACAGGAATCCTGTGAAAGGTTCTTTAATAACTTCAAGAATCCTGTGAAAGGTTCTCTAATAACTACAAGAATCCTGTGAAAGGTTCTCTAATAACTACAGGAATCCTGTGAAAGGTTCTTTAATAACTGCAAGAATCCTGTGAAAGGTTCTCTAATAACTACAAGAATCCTGTGAAAGGTTCTCTAATAACTACAAGAATTCTGTGAAAGGTTCTCTAATAACTGCAAGAATCCTTTGAAAGGTTCTCTAATAACTACAAGAATGCTGTCACCACAAAAACTGTAGCAAGTGTTAGTTGACACAGGAGAGAGCAGGCGTAATTGAGAAAGTAGGATAACAGAACACAAACCATCACTTAGATTTGCTCAAGAAAGTTTTCCACTCTTCTAACACATTAAATCTGTCACTCACACAATTTTATGGGTAGGTACAGATATTATACACAAGATGAAATAGGTTTACAAAAATAAAACGCTAGTAGCACAAATCAACCAAACTCAACTTTAAGATTTCAGATGCTGAGACATGATATGATTATTAAGTTTGCATTAAGGTACATCCCAGCACCGGGTTTAATTAGAAATTCCTGCACCATGGAACTGACACAGGTCCCCAAGAGGCTCCGTGCCACACTGACCTATACAATTCCAGCTATGCTACATCCCTCCTACACGGACCACCAACCACTGATGTTTATCGACCTCCCACGCAGGCAGCACTTTATAATATGCCTTTTTTTTCTGTATTCGGCTGATGAAAACCTCAGGTAGTCGTTGAAATATACAAGAATAACTTTTTTCTAGTCTTTGTCTTCCACAGGAGCTGATTCCTATTATTTTCTAATGATCATAACATTCTGATGCTCAAGAGTGGCGTGTTCCATGAAGCCAGCAGGAGCACCATACTCATTCTCTTGATGACGGCCACAGCCTGCCACGAAATCGTTATTCAAGTACAGAAATGGTCACTTTTTTTAAATTAATGTTAAGCGCTAAACCCATATGGGTCATTCAGCGCAAGACGTGGTGGAGGCTTGATCCTCCGTCAACTGATCGCCAGACAGACGTTCTTCCTATTTGTACTCACCTATATATCAGAAATAGTCATTAAAGAGTAATTTTTTTTTGCATTTTCAAAACTTGTTAGAGAGGGGTCGACTGAGTGTGTGTGTGTGTGTATACTCACCTATTTGTGGCTGCAGAGGTCGAATCTTAGCTCCTGTACTCACCTGTATGTACTCACCTGTATGTGGTTGAAGGGGCCGAGTCACAGCTCCTGGCTCCGCCTCTTCGCTAGTCGCTACTACGTCACTTTCCCCTCCGCTCCAAGAACTTTATCATACCTCACCTTAAACCTATGTATGGATCCTGCCTCCACTACTTCACTCTACAGATTGTTCCACTTCCTGACAAGTCTAAGGCTGAAGAAATACTGCTTAACATAGCAATGACTTATATGAGTTTTCAACTTCCAATTGTGTCCCCTTGTTCCTGTGTCCCATCTCTGAAACGTTTTAGCCTTGTCCACCTTGTCAATTCCTCTAAGTATTATTTGTGTTATCATATCTCCCCTATCCTTCTTATCTTCTAATTTCATCAGGTTGAGTTCCCTTAACCTCTCCTCACAAGCCATACCCCTTAGCTCCAGGATTAGTCTTCATTATTATTATACTCGAGGGAGAAGCGTTAAACCCGTAGAATTATACAGTGCCTGTGGGGGGATGGAAGGTATTCAGGCTCAATTTTAGGAAACTGAAGCACAGATCCAATGCCCTAGATCAAGATCCCCTCTCCAGCGTCAAGGAACCTTCCTTGAGGGGCGGGATTAGTCTTGTTGCAAACTTTTGCACTCTCCAATATCTTGACGTGTTTGACCAGGAGTGGATTCCATACTGGTGCTGCATACTTCAATATGGGTCTGATGTACACGGTGTACAGTGTCATGAATGACTCCTTACTGAGATATCGAAAGGTTTGCCAGGTTTGCCAGGCGACCATGTGCTGCAGCTGTTATTTGGCTGATGTGTGTGGAGAAATTTCTACATGAGGGGAGTATCGGGCCCCCTTTCAGTCCTTTCCAGCCCTGAGGGACGACCCTCTCAGGAAGGGCAAATGTCATCTAGCTTTTCATCAACAAGTTTAATTTGTAAAACATGTTTGTACCCAGCGCCAAGCAAGACACCGGGCTGACCAATGTTGTAAACTAAGGTGGGTTAATGAGAGGCAAATTTATCTCTTACCTTAGCAGGATAATTATGAAAACCCTGCACCCATTCATTTACAAGTTAATGCTAGCATGAATTATCGTCTATGCACAGACAACAAGAAATCAAGCATCCTGCATTGCTTCCTGTGACAGTTTGGCAAGGAAGGGAAAACTGCAGGAATCAGCTTATCTTTTGTGTGGCTGGACACTCCTAGACCAGCCACAGCTGAAGCGGGACAGAGGCCATCAGATTGCAATAAGAACTGGTCCGAAAAGTGTGAAAAGTGTGCATTGACCTTAAAAAAGGAACTTTAACAGTGTGTTCTCGATCTTCAGAGACAAACTCAACAGTTTGTGGTAGAACTATTGTGAAATTACCATGAACAAGGGACAAATCTTGAAAAACAGTGTAGTGTAACCGAACGAGTGTTGCCAATTTCTAGACGGAGTGGAAGACAGTGCAACATTCTTCAAAGGACACTTTTGCTGTTATCAAGTCATCCATAGCTGTCGTATTATGCTCATGTTACAAGGGCAATGTAAGTTTCAATCCAACTTGTTACACAGGGGAGCTGCGCAGTTCTTGTAGTTTCAAGGGGATTGAAACTGTCCTATAGATGGCAGTAATGGGCGGGTCATCGAGCCCAAAACATGTAAGGAAGGCCCTGTTCAGTATTCAGTTACTGAATGTATATTGCCATATGCTCCTTTGGGGCAATCATATACTTACGTATATATCTCAACAGCTCCAGGGTTGTAGAACAACTGTTTCACATCTGAGGAGTCTACCAGCTGAAGCTGCGGATAGGCTGAAACAGCGACAAAGCTAAGTACATTAATTCCTGTATAGTTACATAGCTTATGTTGATTTTCTACATATAAATCCCAAAAGTTGGTCGTGCTCGAACTGGATAGTGGCCACATAGTGGTCCATAAAACTTGTAATACAGTGTTCAAGTAATTATGAGCCAAGGTCATTCGAGAGAAGCTGTAAAACTAATGTTTTACAAAATAAATCACAATAGAGGAGTCTGTGCACTCAATCAAAGAGAATGGTGAGCGAGAGATGGCTGGCTCTCTAGCCAATAGAAAACGGGAGGCGCTCCCAGCACAGTCCCCCAGAATCACCCAATAGAAAACGGGGTACACTCACCCGTTCACCCACACTCAAGCGGCGACTCATTCAAGCACTTACTCAGCATAATACGACTCTGTGACCGCGGGTTCGAACCCCACCCGTGGTATATAGAAATAAATTTAAGGAAGTTATATTAAGTGTAAGCTTTCACATATATTAACAGTGACATTTATATGTAAATGTATAATGAAATATAAATGTGTTATACAGTGTGATGTATATAGCATCTTACAGCAACTCAGAGTCTGGACATATGTACCCTGTACCCTTCAAGGTCACTGACCCTGCAGTCACCGTGTCAGTAGTGTGCTTACGTGAGCATAACAAACACAGCTATTCACTGCGGTGAAGATTGTAAACACTCTAAGTGTAGTGCTAAGAATTATTCCAGTACAATGGCATCATTAGAAACCCAATTTAAATCTTTGCATATGAAAATTACACAATTAGAAAATCTAATTTCAGTCTGTGTAGGATTGACCCAAGACACAACAAACATTGATTTTGACGATCTAGAATCAAAACTGGAATTACTTACCCAGCGTCTGGAAATCATTAATTCAGATTATGCAAAATATGAAAGTGAATTCCTAGCATCAAATCCATCTGAGGATAACATTAAAAATGTTTTGGGTACTTTTAGTGATCAACAATTAAGGTGGGCAGGAGTACAGGCTACCTGCTGCAGAACTCTGTCACAAAGACCTACTGTAACTAGTGGTCAGACACCTGTTACACCTGCCACACATGGCATACCATTACCAAGTTTGCCTACATTGTCATTGCCTATTTTTGAAGAACATAAATATGAAAAGTTTGTTAGTGGATTTTAGTCTCTAGTAAATTCACGTACTGACATTGATGAGATCGCTAAGTTCAATTATCTTAAATGTCTTGTGAAAGGAGAACCCTATGATCTGAATAACTCATTTCCGATGGTGAAAGACAATTATCATCTAGCCTTACATGTCTTGTCAGACAATTACTTTGATGCTGACAAAGCCAGGGTTAAACATGCAGTCACAATCTCAAGCTTGAAGCCACCTAGACATTGTTTTAGACAATAGTCTCAGATCTCTAGATGCTAAATGTGACCTAAATCAATGTGATTGGTTTATCAGTGGTATTGTACAGGATAAGCTGTCACCACAAACCATTGAACGATTAAATATTATGTTCAACAAATGCTATTTCACTTGTGGAGAAATTAGCAAAGGTTTACAAGCAATAGTTTCTTGCATGCAAGCAACGAGACATGATGATAAATCCACAGATCCTACTATGGATACTAAACCTTCAACTCAGTATAAAAAGAGTATAGCTACTCCCACTAGATCACAGAATGGGAAATCCCATGTAGGCACTTATCAAGCTGTGAATACAACACACAGTAAACAGACTGTCACACATAAACAAATTCCAAAATGTGTACTTTGTGATGGAACACATTGGGCACAGTATTGTAGTCAATACATAACAATGGAGGCACGGAAACAACGTGCTCAACAGCTAAAAAGGTGCACTAAGTGTTTAGGTGAACACAAGGGAGGTAAATGCTCACTGAATAAGTGTTTTAATGGAAGGGTATGCATCATACAGCATTATGCCATGCACTTATGCTGAACAACAGACGACTTCCACAGAAACAGGAAGTCGACAAACAACAGCATTAAATGTGAGAGATAAGTCTAAATCGACTGCTCTCCCAATAGCTCAAGTTGAGTTATCTAATAAATTGCATAAAACCAATGTGCTAACATTATTTGATCAAGGCTTACAAAGGTCCTTCATAAGAAGAGCAGTGTTGCAGAAACTGAATGAAGAGACCCATGCCAAAATACAGTTAGATATAGCTGGGTTTTTTCCAAAGTTCTGATAAGCAGACATATGACCTAGCCAGATTCACTGTTGGTCTAGGAAACAGGAAAAAGACAGTAGAAGCTGTGGACCACATGATGTGTGGTCCATTTCCCTCTCAAAGTGGGACATAACTTTTGGGAGTGTACCCCGTTTTGTATTGGGTGATTCTGGGGGACTCTGAGCTGGGAGCGCCTCTCGTTTTCTATTGGCTAGAGAGCCAGCCATCTCTCGCTCACCATTCTCTTTGATTGAGTGCACAGACTCCTATATTTTTATTTATTTTGGAAAACATTAGTTTTACAGCTTTTCTCGAAGGACCTTGGCTCGTAATTACTTGAACACTGTATTACAAGTTTTATGGACCACTATGTGGCCACTATCCAGTTCGAGCACGACCAACTTTTGGGATTTATATGTAGAACATCAACATAAGCTATGTAACTATACATGAATTAATGTACTTAGCTTTGTCGCTGTTTCAGCCTATCCGCAGCTTCAGCTGGTAGACTCCTCAGATGTGAAACAGTTGTTCTACAACCCTGGAGCTGTTGAGAAATATACGTAAGTATATGATTGTCCCAAAGGAGCATATGGCAATATACATTCAGTAACTGAATACTGAACAGTGCCTTCCTTACTTACATGTTTTGGGCTCGATGACCCGCCCATTACTGCCATCTATAGGACAGTTTCAACCCCCTTATGACTACAAGAACTATGCAGCTCTCCTGTATAACAAGTTGGATTGAAACCTACCTTGCCCTTGTAGAGTGAGCATAACACGACAGCTATGGATGACTTGATAGTAGCAGAAGTGTCCTTTGAAGAATGTCGCACTGTCTTCCACTCCGTTGGGAAATTGGCAACACTCTTTTGGTTAGCCTACACTGTTCTTCAAGATTTGTCCCTTGTTTGCGGTAATTTCACAATAGTTCTACCACAAACTGTTGAGATTGTCTATGAAGATCGAGAACGCACTGTTAAAGTTCCTTTTTTAAGGTCAATGCGCATGTAACACGCTTCTCGGACCAGTTCTTATTGCAATTTGATGGCCTCTGTCCCGCTTCAGCTGTGGCTGGTCTAGGAGTGTCCAGCCACACAAAAGATAAGCTGATTCCTGCAGTTTTCCCTTCCTTGCCAAACTGCCACAGGAAGCAATGCAGGATGCTTGATTTCTTGTTGTCTGTGCATAGACGATAATTCATGCTAACATTAACTTGCAAATGAATGGGTTCAGGGTTTTCATAATTATCCTGCTAAGGTAAGAGATTAATTTTCCTCTCATTAACTCACCCTAGTTTACAACATTGGTCAGCCGGACGTGTCTTGCTTGGCGCTGGGTACAAACATGTTTTACAAATTAAACTTGTTGATCAGAAGCTAGATGACATTTGCCCTTCCTGAGAGGGTCGTCTCTGAAAGGGGCTGAAAAGGACTGAAGGGGCTAATAGGGGGCTGATATCCCGCCTCCTGGAGAAATTTTTCCACAATGTGTCTCATGGGACGTCCTCGGTATAATGCTAACCCCAAGATCCTTTACCTTAAGTGAGGTTTGCAGCCTTTAATCCCCTAACCTGTACCCTGTCTATGGTCTTCTTTGTCCTTCTCCAAGCTACACGACTCTGCACGTGGTAGGGTTAAACTCCAGGAGCCATTTGTCTGACCAGGCTTGAAGCCTTTCAAATCCCCTTGTAATCTTACCAGATCCTCGTTCGCTTATATTCTCTTCATTTGTTTCATATCAGCGAACAGGGACACCTCTGAATCTATTCCTGTCGTCATATCATTCACATATACAAGAAACAGTACCTGACCTAAGACTCGCCCTAGTGGAACCCCACTCGACACATGCGCCCCCACTGACACTTCATCACGTACCAACACTCTTTGTTTCCTACCTGTCAGTTATTCTCTGACCCACATTAGTGCTTTCCCTACTATTCCTGCCTGCCTGTGTGTGTGTATGTGTGAAAAGTTTATATAAAGGCATTTATTTTTATATAGGGATGAAAGCTAAAACTTTTGAGCTTCGTTACTTTCCTCTACATAATTTTGGTCTATGTTTGTGTGTGATTCGTCTGACGACCTGGAAGTATTTTTTTGTTTTCCAACCTGCAAGTACCCCTGAAGGAGTGCCTTTAAGTGCTTCCAGCTTTTTCCATTCCCTTAAATTTAATTTCTCTGTCGTTTACAGCAGGAGACGACCTTATCCGATCGGCTTCATATTTCTAATGCTAGTATACAGTAACTAGGTTCAGATTCCTGGAACATTTGTTATGTGCAGTTGACCCCTTACCAAATTTTTGGAACCCATTCCCAGCATCCTGGAATGGCTCTGATAACTTCCAAAAACCTCTGCTGTTGGGTTCAAACGTTAAGAAACCTGGAATCCTTGGAATTTGTTCTCCAACAATTCACACCAGAGAAAAACCTCAAGGCAATATTTGGGTCCGACCTTTCATAAGTGATTGTGTTTGGCAGATTGTTCAGCCAGGCTACTATGACCTCTTTATTCTTCTCGGGATCCGAGTGATAACTGGAGAAAGCCTATTCTGATTAGTTTTATACTTTAGTGCTGGTATGCTTTACGGGAGGCATTCTTCGCCTTGTTATTAGGCTGCAGAAGTCCTTATTAACCTGTTTTATTAAATAAATCTTGAAACTGAATTCCATTCAATGAATAAAGAAGAACTATTCTAATATGTTGCAAACCATCTAGACTTATGTATTTGATAACTCGCAAATACACAAATGCATATATCATTCATACACATATATACACATTCATGCAAACATACGCATATACTTATATACACCAATTTATACATATATACATTCACATATACATATGGACACACATAGTACTCAAGTGTGCAAGCATACATGTATTCCAGAATATTCGCATACATACATCTGCACAAATATACATATATACATATACACAGGAATGTATATACACATGTATTCATGCACACAATAGATACACAAAAGGATATACACATGCATAATTATACATTTGTATAAGCATTCATACACAAATGCTAACTCAAACACACACTATATATATACGTATTACGTATATATATATATATATATATATATATATATATATATATATATATATATATATATATATATATATATATATATATACAGTATATATATAGTGTGTGTTTGAGTTAGCATTTTGTATGATCTTATAAAATGTATAATATATTTATATCCTTATATATATATATATATATATATATATATATATATATATATATATATATATATATTATATATATATATGTATGTATAATGTCGTGCCTGAATAGGTAAAACTTTGCGATTTTGGCTTAAATCGCAATCTTCTTGCCGAATAAGGCAAGGAAATTTGGCATGCAATATTTGCAAAAGTCATTCTGAACCTAACGAAAAAATATATTTTTTTTTTATTATTATGTATGACTCAGTATGACTCAGTTTTAGCATGCCGTAACCAGACTGAAAGTCGAATACCTAAATGAATTTTTGAGGAGTGCACAGAACTTGATGGACGCAAACCTATCTGACATTATTCTGACGCCAAATGACTTCGAAGAGGCGATAAATGACATGCCCATGCATCGCTCCAGGCCCAGACTCATGGAACTCCGTGTTCGTCAAGAACTGCAAGAAGCCATATCAGCTGCTTATTGAACATCCTATGGAGAGGAGCATGGACACTGGGGTCGTCCCGCAGTTACTAAAAACAACAGACATAGCCGCACTCCACAAAGGCGGCAATAAAGCATTGGCAAAGAACTACAGACCAATAGCGCTAACATCCCATATCATAAAAATCTTTGAAAGGGTTCTAAGAAGCAAGATTGCCACTCATCTAGATACCCATCAATTACACAACCCAGGGCAGCATGGGTTTAGAGCAGGTCGCTCCTGTCTGTCCCAACTACTGGACCACTACGACAAGGTTCTGGATGCTCTAGAAGACAAACAGAATGCAGATGTTATATACACACACTTTGCAAAAGCCTTTGACAAGTGTGACCATGGTGTAATAGCACACAAAATGCGTGATAAAGGAATAACAGGAAAAGTTGGTGGATGGATCTATAATTTCCTAACAAATAGAACACAAAGAGTAGTAGTCAACAGAGTAAAGTCTGAGGCGGCTATGGTGAAAAGCTCTGTTCCACAAGGCACAGTACTTGCTCCCATCTTGTTCCTCATCCTTATATCGGACATAGACAGGGATATCAGCCACAGTGCCGTGTCCTCCTTTGCTGATGACACCCGAATCTGCATGACAGTGTCAACCATTGAAGACACTGCAAGACTCCAAGCAGACATCAACCAAATCTTTAAATGGGCTGCAGAAAACAATATGAAGTTCAATGATGAAAAATTTCAATTACTCAGATATGGAAAACGTGAAGAAATTAAAATTTCATTGGAGTATAAAACAAATTCCAACCACACAATAGAGCGAAAAACTAATGTCAAAGACCTGGGAGTGATCATGTCAGAGGATCTCACCTTCAAGGACCATAACACTGTAACAATCGCATCTGCTAGAAAAATGACTGGATGGATAATGAGAACCTTCAAAACCAGGGATGACAAGCCCATGATGACACTTTTCAGGTCGCTTGTTCTATCTAGGCTGGAATATTGCTGCACACTAACTGCACCTTTCAAGGCAGGTGAAATTGCTGAACTAGAAAATGTGCAGAGAACCTTCACAGCACGCATAACTGCGATAAACCACCTCAATTACTGGGAACGCTTGAAGTTCCTAAACCTGTACTCCCTAGAACGCAGGCGAGAGAGATACATTATTATATACACTTGGAAAATCCTAGAGTGATTAGTACCAAACTTCCACACGAGTCACTCCCTATGAAAGCAAAAGACTCGGCAGACGATGCAACATCCCCCAATGAAAAGCAGGGGTGCCACTAGCACGCTGAGAGACAACACAATAAGTTTCAGGGGCCCAAGACTGTTCAACTGCCTTCCAGCGTACTTAAGAGGGATTACCAATAGACCCCTGGCTGTCTTCAAACAGGCACTGGACAGGCACATAAAGTCAGTGCCTGACCAGCCGGGATGTGGTTCGTACGTCGGCCTGCGTGCGGCCAACAGTAACAGCCTGGTTGATCAGGCTCTGATTCACCATGAGGCCTGGTCACAGACCGGGCCGCGGGGGCGTTGACCCCCGGAACTCTCTCCAGGTAAACTCCAGGTAATTATTAAATTATTGTAAACTTATCTAAAATACAATTAGTTGCATTAAACTAAATTAAATTGCACCTGTTCTAATAAGGTTAGGTAAGTTTTCTAAGGTACTTTTGACACAAAATTATAAATTTTTACATTAACATAAATGAAAAATATTTATCTTTAAACGTATAAAGAAAATTTTAGAAAGGACTAAATTTTAAATGAGTTCTTCTTAACTGACCAATTTTACCTAGGCTTGCTTCATTTTGCGAGGACATACACACACCTCTCTGTGTTTTATTCAATTTTCTTACTAGTTCTTGTTTTTGTTTATTCCCTCTTATCTCCATTTGGAAGTGGACCAGAATTCTTCCTCTGTAAGCCATGCGTGTAGTTAAAGACGACTAACATGCCGGGAACAAGGGGCTAGTAACCCCCTTCTCCTGTATACATTACTAAATTTAAAAAGAGGAACTTTCGTTTTTCTCTTTAGGCCACCCTGCATCGGTGGGATACACCCGGTTTGTTGAAAAAAAAATATATATATATATATATATATATATATATATTATATATATATATATATATATATATATATATATATATATATATAATAAACTTTAAGGCAAGGCAGAAACTAATCAGATAAAATGAAAAGAACACTAACTTAAAATGGCCTGAATATATAATAAAAAATCTTCAGTTTGTTTGTAGGTGGAGTGTGAGGAGAGCGAGATGAGAGTATTGTGGACGTGTTTGTGTGTGGGCGTGTGGGCAGCCACCAGTGCCACCAAGTTGCATAACTTGCCATGGGAGGCACCGATAGTAAGTGCATTTAGTGCAATGATTCTATACAACTCTGTAATGAATTTTTTTTATTTTCATCATCATGAATTTACTTGTGTTACATTAGGAATGCACTAGGTAACCATCAACAGTTCTGACTGAAATCTATTGCCTTTACCAGGATGATGCGAAACTAGCCATGGATGACTATCCCGTGCAGGAGGACGCTCTACTGGATAGGGATCAGCTTCTCTTACAAAGGAAAGACGAAGAATTGGCTCAGCAAAATCTCTCTGATTCTTTTCTCGACCTGTAAGATCTTTTGTGTATCCCATCTCTCTCTCTTATTGCTCTAAAAGTTTAAGAGAACCAGATTAGGTTTAATTTTTTATTCTGGTGCCTTGCACTATGTAAAACAGGTGATGCCAGGGCGTAGATCAAAGTCTGCCATTATTTTAACGTACCAAGAGAGACCTTACATTACAACACAATAACTGATAGACATGCGACAGCTTCTACAAAAAAGTACCATTTTTTATATTATCGCCTCCATTTTTGTTCACAACATTTATGTGTATCATTCTTGTTATTATTATAATCAAAGGAAGCGCTAAACTGACAAGGGTAATGCAGCGCTGCAGGGCAGAAAATAGTGCCGGGGCTATAAGCAGCTAGGTGGAGAGGGGATCAGAGGTGAGGGGAGAAAAGGGCAATGTGTTAAAGTTCGTATAGTAAAGCAGTTGCTGACAAAAAGTCAAAAAGTGATGGTAAATCAGAGGCAGGACCGTCTGCAAAAAGGCAAGATAAGTTAATAGCGGAAGGGCGGCGTTGATGGAGGTAAATCCTGCGAGTCGCTGGTAAACCGGACAATCCACAAGAAAGTGAAGAACCGAAACAGGGATCCGACAAACCTCACAGAGAGGAATAGGGTGTCGTTCCATGAGATACCCATGGGTAAGGCGAGTATGGCCGATGCCGAGATGAGAGAGCACAGTCTCCCGAGTGCGGTAATGGTGGTAAGATCACCACAAACCTAAAAGTGGTTTAATAGAGTGCCATTTGTTATGGTGCATGTCCAACCACCATTGCCAACGGCCGCAAAGACAGGCAGAGATGACTGTAAAATAATCCATGAACGGAATACCTCTATAGGAAACCGTAAGATAACGTACTGCTGACCGCGCAGCAGCATCCGTTTGTTCACTGCCCTGCACATCAGTGTGTCCAGGGACCCAACAGAAAACGACTTCATTGTTTTCACTAGCCACATGGCGCAACCAAAGTTGAATATGAAGAACCAATGGATTAGGGGAATCAAATTGTTTAATGGCCTGTAAAGCGCTGAGGGAATCTGAAATAATCACAAAACGTCGAAGGCGACATATATGTAATACAGAGAAACGCTATAAGGATGGCATACAACTCGGCGGTAAAAATACTAGCCGAGTCTAACAAATGACCCCGGACAACATCGTCAGGGAACACCTCTGTGAACCCACACTGTCAGAAGATTTAGAACCATCTGTATAAACAGCGACGGCATGCACATGCGACCGGAAGTGATCAAGAAAAAGAGAGCGAGAACTTTGGTGCACGGCAGTAGGGGAGAACAGACACGAACCTTCGGAACTTTCCAAGGGGAAAGGGAAAAGCAGATGCTACATGAACATACCAGAAAGCAATTGAGAGAAGACCGGAGTGAGTGAAGACGAAGACACAACAGTCGGAGTTAGAAGGGCGCCGAATAAATAACGGGCTTCTACTAACGTCTGAGACTAACCAAACCATACGTGAGTCTGAGACTAACCAAACCATACGTGAGTCTGAGACTAACCTATACTTAGAAGGAACATGAAGATCATGAGAGCTGACAAAGTAACGAAGGCAATGAGCATCACGACGATCGGCTAAGGAACATTCGCCTGAGCATACAGGCTTTCAACAGGGGATGAACAGAAGGCATGAAGGCATAAACATAGACCCTGATGATGAAGGGGATCTAACATAGAAAGAATCCAGCTTGGACAAGACTACGGTGAAATGCAAATGGAGGAGAATCCGGCGATCTGCTTCCCATGAACGATATGCAATTCGACCAACCATGGCAACCGACCATGGCAAGCTGCCTTCAAGGAGAAAATGTGAGGTTTTCATGTCAACCGGCGATCGAATAAAGACCAAGAAACTTGACCGTATCACATTCTGGGATACGTGAGCCGTGTACAATGAAATATCTGGGACAAGAGGACGTCTAGTGAAGGTAATGAAATGGGTTTTCACACTAGAAAATTTAAATCCATGAGAAGTGGCCCAATGGGAAACACGGTCAATCACATCCTGAAGGGAGACCGCTTCCAGGCGAGTCAGCGCCTGAGTAAGATACAGCGAAGTCATCCACATAAAGTGACGACCAAACATGCTATGGAAGAACGGAAGGTAGGTCATTTATAGCCAAGAGAAAAAGGACAAAACCTTGTGAGTTCCCTCGGCCTGAACAAAGTCTGAGGAAAGTGAGGCGCCAACACGGACCCGAAAATGTCTTTCAGATAAGAAAGCAGCAAGGAAGGTCGGTAGATTACCACTTAGGCCTAACGAGTGGGCCTGGGCTAAGAGGTTATATACTTCCAAGTGGTGGCATATGCCTTCTCGAGATCAAAAACGACTGCTGGGTCGGAGTGTTTGTTAGCAAAGGCATTTCACACATACGTATCTAAGTGGAGCAAGGGGTCCAAAGTAGAGTTGCCCTTGCAAAAGCCATATTGCCAAGGAGAAAGATTATTGTGAGTCTCTAAATACCATATCAGACGTCTATTCACCAATCGTTCCATTACCTTGTAGACTACACTGGTCAGAGCGATGGGATGATAGTGAGAGGTATCAAGCCCCGATGTGCTTGGTTTGCGAAACTGTAGTACAATGGCAGATTTCCATTGTTGAGGGAGAACCCCCTCGCGTCCAGACAAGATTGAAAAGGGGCAAAAGGACTGTAAGAGCTGTAGAATGCAAATACTGCAGCATACGGATATGAATATCATCGGGCCCAGCTCTAGCTTTAGCTCTAAGAGAGTAAAAGGTGCGTTATACGGCTCCATCCCATTAGAAGAGAAATCCAAGGGCGATTGCTCCAAGGCAGACATAAAAGGGAGAAACGAGGGACAGATGTGAAACCCTTGGGAGACACGGACAAGATAGTTCCCGATTTCAATAGCAACCTCAAGAGGTCTGCAACACTAACACCAGCAACCCGCAAAACGGGAGCTGGGTCCTGAGCGTATTTGCCGCACAAATTCCGTACCTTCCAAACCGCACACATAGGGAAAGTTAAGGTAACAGTAGAAACGTAGTCCTGCCAACAAGTGCGTTTAGCGTAGTGTATGATGCGGCGAGTGACTGCCTTGCTCACTTAAACGATTATATCGATAACGGCTCCACGCAGCACGTTTCAAATGCACTGCACGTGCACACACAGGAGACCACCATGGCATGCATGTCTGAGAATGCCTGCCTGATGTTTGAGGAATAGAACGTGACGCTGCAGTCGAAACTAAGGTCGAAAACTGGTGCACCAGCTCATCAATAGAGGAGGAAGAAGGTTCCTCACAAAAAGGATTAAGATGAGAGTATAAGTCCCAATTAGCTTGTCGAGAATATGTGGCGGTCGAGAATATGTAGTAGAAGTAAGAATAATAGGAAAGTGATCACTCTCGTGCAAATCCGGGAGAACAGACCAAGCATAATCAAGGGCAGTTGACGAGGAATAGATACGAAGATCGAGGCAAGAGAGAGAGATTGAGTGCGAGAGTCAAAATAGGTGGGAGAACCTGTATTTAAAACATGAAGAGGATGAGAACCGAGAAGAGTCTCCAACTGATCACCACGAAAGTCACAGTGGGACCCTTCCCAAAGATGAAGATGAGCGTTAAAATCCCCTAACAACAAGATGAGCGGCGGCAGAGAAGAGATCAAGAACGCAACATCCAAGATACAGAATGCACGGGAAGGGGAGAGATATAGAGAGCAAACTGTATACCACCTGTGCATATAAATACGGGCTGCAGTATAATGCAGCTGAGAACGAACAAAGTCCTGTTGAAACGGTACACCAACGCGCACAAGAAGTGCACTCTCATTAAGTTTCATCTTGAAAGGGATCAGAAGAATGCAATAGCACATAGCCTGAAATGGGACGGATAACTGCTGAACGAACTTTAGGCTCTTGTAACCCGACACATACTCGGGAAAACTGGGAGAGCAACACCTGGAGCTCTCCCCGATTACCCCTGAGGCCACGAATATTAAATTGTAATGCAATAAGATCACAGTAAACAGGTGATATCACAATATGCAAAACAACCACTGTGAAAAAAATAGCGAAATTTCGCCATTTTTTCGCGAAATTTCACTATTTTTTCACAGTAGTTGTTTTGCATTCTATTGTAAATAAGTCATTATTCACAAAGACAGGTATGCTAACAATGAGAAGCGATAAAATCTACGGTCTAGTAGGGTCAGTGAAGTTAATGTGTGGAGGCAACGGAAAGCATGTAAGCAAGGAGGAATCAGAATGCTGTGAAGGAAAAGATTGCTGTGAAGGAAAGAGCATAAGAAGGCGCACTGGTGTCCATCGAGGGTTTCATCTCCGCAATATAGTTGGAGATAGCATCAAGTGTTTCAGTGGACAAGGAAGATGCAGATACCATAACTTCAGATACAGGTGAGGTAGAGCAAGTAGAGATCGGGGAGACTATGGAGGGAACCAAAGAAGTCTGAAAGGGAAAGGGAGTATGAACCTGGAGAGATGTGCCGGCGGGGACATAAGAATCCTACGTTGGAACAGGGGAGAAAGAAGGCTGGAAGGTGACCGGGAAAGAAGTCTGGGGGGGGACAGGAGAAGAGGGGACCACACGAGGGGGGGGGGATGAACCTCGAGTTAGAAAGGGGGTAAGAACTAGGCACCGAAGCCGCAAAAAAGAGAATTGTTGAGGAAATGTAAGCACGGGACGAATGCAAGCCAGATTTGGGCTTAGGAGACAGGTTCAACTTCGCAGGTGATAGGCGCAAAGAAGGTGCAGGTGTGTGAAGCCTCGCAGACTAAGAAGCTAGCGGGCGAGTTGAAGTAGAAGTAGGAAGAGGTTAGGAGGTGGGAGTTTCAGAGGGTAAAACCGCAAAAAAATTAAGAGACGGGGTGACCCCGGAAAACATGGCACCAGAGGAGCTGGTAGGCGGGGTCATCACCAAGATTGGAGGTCTCCTAGCTGCTCGAGAAAAAAGGAACACGAGGAAGATTACCCTGAAGGCGGAGCTGAGAGACAGTCATAGCATAAGGCCTTCCCTCGCCTTAAAACAATGGATTTCTCGTTCATTAAGATAGACCTGACATCAGCGGGAAAAAGAAGGATGAGTTTCATTGTAATTAAGACAAGTAGGGGAAGACTGCAAGATGTATCAGCATGATCCGCGGCACCGCAGACTGGGCACTCCGCTGCAGACCTGCAGTATTTAGCGGGATGTCTGAAGCGCCAGCAATTTTGACACTGTTGGGGTTTAGGGACCACTTTATGAACCCCTAGGCGATGGCCCATGATATAAACGGAGGACGGGAATTCATGGCAGTCAAAGTTTAAGCGGGTGATGTTACTGGGAAAGCGCCTCCGTTGAACCATCGTCAGCAAATGGTCTGGAGCGTTTAGGCGTAGGACCATGGGTGGCCCGACCTGAGGCAGGTGGGCGATCTGAAAACCGCTGTACCATATTCGGGGTAGCCAGATGCATAGTTAAAGGTGTGCAAGAGGCAGAGGCATTAGATGAAATGGGCGGAGCCTCAGCACATGGCGCAGATGACGAAGTATCACCAGCAGAAGGTACAGGGGTATGGGTAAAGTCTGGAGAATGAACCAATAACAAAGCTGGGTCAGAACAGGATGCGATAATAAAAAGGGGCCTGGGAGGAGGAGGGGGGTCATGGAAAAAAGAAAGAAGAAAAGAAAAAAAAAAGGAACAGCGGAGGGACAGTTACTAGAAGGCATGGAAGGGCCGTAAGTTCCTCCCTTCATCCAAGAGGACCTCGAAACCGCCAGTAGTGCAGATGCCGCGTGGAGCTCGTGCCATACCCTACCCTCCACACCAGTAAACCAGCGCTCCGGGATTGCAACCTCACATCCACCGAGCCACCTCAGGGGACAAAAGTTAGGCCGGTTGGACACCCACCACAAAGCATACCTCCCCTCGGCTGCCACCTCCCAGAACCGACAGGCAGCCTCCGGAGATACACCCATCACCTGCAGGACACCCTGCCCTACCTCCTGGAAATCCGGAAAGGGAGCAGGGCACCTTCAGATGATCCAGATTCCATGGCAAAATACACTACTCCCGAGGGACCCCACGGAGTGGGATGAACCCCAGCACACTTTCCCTACCTAGAAACCGTAATGCCAGAGGGGAGGACCCCAGAGGCTACAAACAGGATGGGGAAAAGGGATGGATGGGAGGGGGTCAGGAAAGGGAAAAGGGGGATGGGGAGGATGGGATAGAGAAGGGGGGATTGGGGGTAATTAGGTTCAGTCTGAGGAAAAAGACCAAAAGGTCTAATTCCTCAGACCAAGAGCCTCTTCACCGCGCCAAGGAGCCCCCCCTGGAAGAGGTATCATTCTTGTATTTACAAACCATTAAACAATAAATAACAAGCTGTAATAAGTTTGAGGGTATGTTTAATTTAGTATGTCACATTTACACTCTCAAAATCCAGAATCAAAGGCTCCAAGATTATCTATTATCAGTGAATGGTGGTTGGCAGCTCAGACAAACTGGGTATTGAAAGAACGTTGGAAAAAAGAACATTCCGTCTTGCTAAATCTAGCTACCCCTATTTTAAGTTGCGAATTAAAGACCTCGCTACAGAACAAGCTTTTAATGGGACAACATTTCGCTGTGTAAAGAGCAAAACGCTGTTCCAGTACATCACATTGACGTGTAAATCATCGTCAACCATTTCACGTTTCTTAATTTTCTGTAGTTAGCATTTTCTTTTCTTTAAGTCAGATTAAGGTAATAGGAAATACATGAACATATATTTAACCACAAATAGGAAACGTGATAAATGTGACGTTAATACTTCTGAGACGAGAATGGTTGTGGTTATTTCTCTCAGTGAGAGAATGATTGATGTTATTTCTCTCAGTGAGAGAATGATTGTGGTTATTCCTCTCAGTGAGAGAATGATTGATGTTATTTCTCTCAGTGAGAGAATGATTGATGTTATTTCTCTCAGTGAGAGAATGATTGATGTTATTTCTCTAAGTGAGAGAATGATTGATGTTATTTCTCTCAGTGAGAGAATGATTGTGGTTATTCCTCTCAGTGAGAGAATGATTGATGTTATTCCTCTCAGTGAGTGAATTATTGATGTTATTTCTCTCAGTGAGAGAATGATTGATGTTATTTCTCTAAGTGAGAGAATGATTGATGTTATTTCTCTAAGTGAGAGAATGAGTGATGTTATTTTTCTCAGTGAGAGAATGATTGTGGTTATTCCTTTCAGTTAGAGAATGATTGATGTTATTCCTCTCAGTGAGTGAATGATTGATGTTATTTCTCTCAGTGAGAGAATGATTGATGTTATTTCTCTAAGTGAGAGAATGATTGATCTTATTTCTCTAAGTGAGAGAATGATTGATGTTATTTCTCTAAGTGAGAGAATGATTGATGTTATTTTTCTCAGTGAGAGAATGATTGATGTTATTTTTCTCAGTGAGAGAATGATTGATGTTATTTCTCTCAGTGAGAGAATGATTGATGTTATTTCTCTAAGTGAGAGAATGATTGATGTTATTTCTCTCAGTGAGAGAATGATTGATGTTATTTCTCTCAGTGAGAGAATGATTGATGTTATTTCTCTAAGTGAGAGAATGATTGATGTTATTTCTCTCAGTGAGAGAATGATTGATGTTATTTCTCTCAGTGAGAGAATGATTGATGTTATTTCTCTCAGTGAGAGAATGATTGATGTTATTTCTCTCAGTGAGAGAATGATTGATGTTATTTCTCTCAGTGAGAGAATGATTGTGGTTATTTCTCTCAGTGAGAGAATGATTGATGTTATTTCTCTAAGTGAGAGAATGACTGCAGTTATTTCTCTCAGTGAGAGAATGATTGTGGTTATTTCTCTCAGTGAGAGAATGATTGATGTTATTTCTCTAAGTGAGAGAATGACTGCAGTTATTTCTCTCAGTGCGAGAATGGTTGACAATTGTTTTTCACTGACAGTTTTCTCTATTGTTTTAGTGATTAAAGTCTTCTTGATTGTTAATTTACAGGTAAAAGTCAACCTTAATAACCCTTGTAAAGTGATGGGCTTTAAATCTGACTAACAAAAGCACTAATGAGTTGGATGATAATGATTTCAAGATTCATTTTCTCGTTCCAAGAATCTTTAAGTCAAGAGAGAAGTGATTTCTCTCATTGTTATCAAAAGTTTTTTGTCTCCCCAGGAACAGACCAGAGGCGGATAATACCTCTAAACACAAGCCAGTCAACTCAGCTGGGCGGTTAGTACACTGAAACATTTTAATGCACTTGTCTTCTCTGTTTTGTCTCCTCTGTCCAGTTGCACTGTGTGATGCTTGCTATTTTGCACGTACTGTGAATATGTATATAAGTATTTGAAGATAATTTACCATTTAATTTACTAATGAATTATCCGTCATAAGCTGTAAATTACCAAAAATGTTTTCTCATTGTTACCTTTAACTTTTAAAAAGGCTCGAGAAAAATCAAGCTTTTGCACTTGACATTTATTTTTTTACACACCATAGTAAGATACACAGACATCAAATGCAGACGTTCAGCAGATGTGATGACACTTATGGTAGAGCCATCATATGTGATAGTGGTGTCGAGGATACCTTTGTAGTACACCTGTCGGCGAGGGACGCCTTGCGTTTCTCCTGGCTTCGTGATTAACATACTACACATCATTCGTGTATGTCGTTTACGTGACCAGTGCGTCTTGGACCACGTGATGAAAATGAATGTTTTTGTGTGTACTGAGGTGCATTGCAGTGTCGTTTTTCAGGCCTAGGGACTGTGCTGACCACTTAATTAGTGGCTCCTCCACCAGCGGAGTATACGAGATCTACCCCTTCACGTGAGTAGCCATAACGAACTCTTACTTTCTTTGGTGGGAACCGTTAACTAACGTTCAGTAGATTATTTAACGGTTATCTGTTAGTAAACGGACGAGCACCAGTAGTGTTTTATTGTTTATATTCACCAGGAGACAGGACAAGAGTCTTCTGACACGGGTCTTAATTATATAGATGACCCATTGAGTTGCAATGACCAGTAGTATCCATGTCCTTGAAAAAAACTGTATCACTATGTTCTCTAAAAGAGGACCATCACATGTATCACCTGCTCAAGGACACAGCAGTCACAACTCTGTACAAGTTAATTCTTTATCACCTGCTTGTTGTAAGTCATCTCACTACCTGAGTCTCTTCATTAACCACAGGTGCATGTGGTGATAATTACAAGTGTATCACCATAACAGGTGCACATGCAACGGGCCCGTGCGGGTATGGTGTGACATGGAGACAGATGGAGGTGGTTGGACTGTGTTCTTGAAGCGTCAGAACCAATCTAGACAGGTGAACTTCAACCGCACGTGGGCTGAGTACAAGGATGGCTTCGGTGACCCCAGTAGGGAATACTGGCTAGGTACGCTTCTATTTACAATTTAATATCTGGTGTGAATGTTTCATTAAATAAAACAACATTTTTACATTAAATAACATACACCTTTTTTGTTTGTTAAGACGTGTTTTAACGCACTTACTGAGTAGAACTGAGCAATATTAAAGAGTTATTATTCACATTGCAGGTAACGAAGTTCTGTACAAACTGATCGCGAGCCGAGAGTACGCAATTCGTCTGGACCTCGAATACAAAACTGGGATTTCTCAATACTACACTTACTCCATTGTCAAAGTTGCCAACGAAGCAAACAGGTGAGATGGAGTGTCAGTAGCACGAGCCATCACTGAGCTACAATATTATCTATGATATGCTACCACCACTCATTCCCCCCCCCTCACTGGATGTGACCCACAGCATTGTTATCACTCAAACACCTATTTAGTACTAGGTTAACGGGGCAGTAGATATAGGAGACTTGTTTATATGTTCCTCTCTGCCAGGAAATGAACCTGGTTGTTCAATTGAGAATCATTGTTGTTATGAACTCTTCGTTCTTGTATTATGTGTTCACATCTACAAGATACAATGTACCTGCTGGATTGTGTCCCTTGTTGAACTGCATGATAACTGTCACTGCAGGTCTGAGAAAGGCATCGTTAAATGACATAAGTCTAGTCCTATCTACTCAGTGCAAGCAAAAGGAATAGTTCAGAGAGCAGAATAAATATCTTACACTGTTAAATATCTAAATGTGATGGACCACTGTTTAGGATTTGAAGTCTATTAGAAAAATCATTCCCTATTGATTGTATGCAAACCATTTTATTTAATAAATTTAAGAAATTTAAACTTACACATCCCCAAAACAATGTAAAAAGTTCCTTTCAAAAATCACACAGTAGCTTGAAGTTTGAAGCTGACCAGAAAATGCATTATCGTGTGTTACTGCATAGACTTTAAGAATTCCAAGTTAATTAACAATGTTAGTAACTTAACGAATTTGGACCTACACAAGCTAAATATAAAAAAAATATCCATTTCAAAAGATGAATCAGTCATTAAATATTCAAACCTTCAGGTATACTTAAGTTATTTTACAGAAAAAAATATACAATATTAAAACTGAAAAATTGGCTCCTTACACACTACAATAATAGTTCCAACCATCATCTAAGTAAGAGAGTCGAGAGTTTGAAACCGATATGATGAGGCTTTCTAAAGTTATAAACGAAAACCTCGGAAGAGAAGACTGTATCTAAGTAATTGTGCCGGCTGAGGAAGAAAACTGTACAAAAATACGTTTATATATATATTATATATATATATATATATATATATATATATATATATATATATATATATGGCTCACTAAACTCTTGAAACTTAAGAACGTTATAAAAAATAACTCATTCCAAACAATTATTTTCTCTGTTCTATTCACTTCAATCTCTTTAAAATTCTATGTAAAAATATTTTGTTTCTTTTAAAGAAGAGAATTTCATGCCTTTTATGAACTGCTAGATATGAACAGCTGAAGAATTTATGTAACATGTTGCAAATTGGCACTTGCATAATTCAATATAAAAGATAAGATAAGATTTCTTCGGATTTTTAACCCCGGAGGGTTAGACACCCAGGATAACCCAAGAAAGTCAGTGCGTCATCGAGGACTGTCTGTCTTATTTCCATTGGGGTCCTTAATCTTGTCCTCCAGGATGCGACCCACACCAGTCGACTAACACCCAGGTACCTATTTGCTGTTAGGTGAACATGACAACAGGTGTAAGGAAACACGTCGAAATGTTTCCACCCCGCCGGGAATCGAACCCGGGCCCTCATTACAAAGCTTCCTCTTAGACCAGTACTGAACGTTATGTAGTCCAGAAAATTTAGCCTGATTTTTTTTTAATTTAGACAAATTATTCAATAAAATTATAAAAAATGGCCTCTTTCCAACCCAATAACAATATAAAAAAATATTATTTTAAAGTACATCATTTTATGGGGTTTAAAGTCAATCAGAAAAGTTATTTTTCAGTTATAGAATGGAATCCAATTTTACTAAAATTGGCAAATTACAACGTACACAGTATAAAATCAACTTTACTCCTTTATCAAGTGTCCACTACCGATATATTGAAGTATATTAGATGGGACATTCTTCAATTATTGTTCAAGTTTATTTATTGTAAATAAATAAGAAATTTGCATCTACAAGGCCTTTACTTGTGGGATAAGATTTAAATCGTTCTAAAGTGGAATATTTCTATAATTTCAGGAAAAAAAAATTCACCAGTTATAAGATAAAACTGACAAATAGGAAGCTACACATTCCAGTACCAATTGGAACATTCTTCTAAACAGAATACACTGGTGTTCTAAGTTTTAAGCTGATCAGAAAAGAAACCATACAACGGGTGGGGTTCGAACCAGCGGTCAGAGTCTCAGAGCTCAAGACCGTCGCGTAAGCCACTGGGCCAGCTAGCTTCAATAAGAATCTTATTGAAGCTAGGTGGCCCAGTGGCTTACGCCACGGTCTGGAGTTCTGAGACTCTCTGACCGCGGGTTCGAACCCCACCCGTGGTATGGTTTGTTTGCAATCGTGTCATTACGATTTCGTGAGTCATGATCAGAAAAGACAATTAAGTTATCTCACGGCCACAAAATCAGGAAAGTGTGTATATAGCATTCACCAGAAGGCCAATAAGTACTAAAAACTTTTCCTAGTTACAGTACAGCAGCGTTGAAAATTTGAATCCTATCTGATGAGGCTTTCTCAAGTTATGAATGAAAACAGTTTGGAGGAGAAATCAAATTCGAGCCACCACTTAAGTGCCCTTCATGGATGCCTATTACCATGTATTGCTATGTGCATATGCAGAGATTGTATATATTAAATTAATACAGGAAACTGTACACATCCTGTAAGTGATGTGTATTGTCTTTGTATTCTTAATGCGTAAAGGTCATACAGTATCTGGGAAATGAAGGTAAGCAGCTTTGATCCAAGATACTATAGTCATTTTACTGTAACCGAGGTAAACAACCTAGAGACGGGAGCGTTAGTACCCATGGGAAGTCACTAATACTACTAACAGACCTTATCTATTGTACCATACCGGGGGTTTGGTTCGGTAGATAACGCACTGAGCTGCTAGTTTCAGTACTAGCTTTTGTGGAACAGAGGTAAATTATTCGTCAGTGTAAATAATGAGTTGAGTGTTACCGTAGTGTCTGGTTCATCACCACAGGTACAGGGTGAGTGTCCAAGGGCCCGTGTCTGGGACAGCGTCCAGCAACTGCTTCAATCTTAACAGCTTCTTCACTACTTACGACAATTATGGCGACATTAACACTGGTAAGTTGGTCAACTTAACTATTTTGTTTCTTTGCAGCTTAGGAAAAAGATGAACGTGTTATGAATGACAAATCAGAACCATCCACTCACACTGTAACTTAATACAACTGTATTATTCTAGCTGTCATCTTGTAAAAAAAAAAAAAAAAAAAAATATATAAAATGTAAAAAACCGTTTGATATAAGAATGATCAGTAAAAAACAGATCATTCACTTAGCCATTTTTGAACAATTATTAATTTGCAGAATTGCTAAATATATAATTTTTATTTTTTACATTAAAATTCATTCTGCTAAATATCTTGTTTAATAAATATTATAAGCAGACATTTTAAAATAATGAGCAACAATACATGCATTTATATACATCCAATAGGCTGAGACACCATTGAACACAATCTAAAATTCAAAAGAATTATATTGGATCACGATAAATTTTTGCCCAAAACCTTTACAACAAATTCATTCAAGGCAAAACTTCCTGAACACTTAATACTCGTGGTTGTTATTACCCTCTTGATTATGTACTCTTCACTGACAAGTTGGTATAATGTTAAGTTATTTAGAATAGGCAAAAAAATACTGCCTGCTCCTTAATACTTAACACAAAAAAAAACAGCTATTGGTCATAATATAACTGCACATAGATCTCTTGAAGACTGGATATTCAAGGTATTCGTACCTGTAGAGAAGCCTTATGATGACTGGAAATCAAGGGTATGTGAACCTGAATTGAGTCTCTGAGAACAGGAGATCAAAAGTATCTGAACCTGTGGTGAAGCCTCCTGAGGACAGATCAAGAGTATCTGAACCTGTAGTGAAGCCTCCTGAGGACAGATCAAGAGTATCTGAACCTGTAGTGAAGCCTCCTGAGGACAGATCAAGAGTATCTGAACCTGTAGTGAAGCCTCCTGAGGACAGATCAAGAGTATCTGAACCTGTAGTGAAGCCTCCTGAGGACAGAACAAGGGAAGGAATTTTACAAATGCTGAAATATGAGGGTTTTTACTAAAAAATAAAAGTATTCCAAGTATTGATAGACGATTATGATTTGAAATAAGAATTTTAAAAGTAAATCTAATAAACAGCAAAAATTTAATTTATTGCAACAGGACAAGAAAGAACAAAGTGTATTCGAGTTTGGAGAGCATTGGACATACTGTGGAAATATTTACGAATAATAAGAAGAAATAAGAGACGTAAGAGTACTTTACGGATAGAGAGAAAGAGGTAAAGGTTTTATCCTTGTAAAATAACAGAAATGGATCTCAGGAAGGAAGCTCACAATTAGCTAACATACAAAAAAGCGTGAAGCCGATGAATGATGGGAGTTAACAGTCTTACAGATGTCCAGAGTGATGACGAAGGTTCACCATAATCTGGAGACCAGGATGATCTAAATCTGAAGTCAATATTCATTTTAATGATCAAAGAATATTACTACTCGTAGCTCTTCAACATATTTTAAGTTAGAAACCAAAGAAGTTCTGAGATGATATAAATAATAATATTTCAACTGACTTAATCACCTTTTTCAGGGACAGAGTGAATCACTACAGAAGGAATGATCTTAATGGATAAATAAGCAATAAAGGAACAGACGGGTCAATACACGTGCAGGATCTCAGGAACATTCCATTACCACAATGTTATGTGCACCAGCTGGGTTTCACCGGCGTATGAAGCAGCTTTAAAGACATTTGAATTTAAACAAGGAAGGAGAAGAAAATTGGCAGGGGTTGTGTGATTTTTTTTCCAAAAGACCGAAGGGTGAATTATGGATATAAAGAATGACAGATGACCACTGTTCTTTATAAATGTTTTAGAGGTACGAAAATTGGACTCTCCATCACTTATGAGAGAAATATGTAGAATATGATTAGGAACAAAATGCATTTTCCCCACACTCTTAATGCCTTATACCACTATTAAACCACAAGGAAATATAACTTAAGAAAGCATAATTTAGAGATGGACAAGGGAGATCGAAAAGAGTTTGATATATATGCTTCAACTTCAGCATTAATAAGAGGTTTATTATTATATCCCCAGGTAATATGTCAGATCCAGCACTGAGGACCCTTCCGAATGATCAAGTTTATTTTTCCTCCTACAGAGAGAAATTATCTCATCCACAGGAAACTGTGCGGCAGCTAAAGGTGGAGGCTGGTGGCACTACAGCGGCTGCCGCTACGGTAACCCAACGTCACCCTACAACCAGGGCCTCAACTACACTTGCTATTCCACCACCTCCGTGGTCACCAAGGTGCAAGTGAAGATCAGACCCTCCGTCTGCGACACTGCCTTCAAGACTGTCTACCTCAACTCCAAGAACTGTGGTGACTGTCAGAATAACAATGAAGATCCACGAGAGTTGTTGTGATGCACGAGCCACACGGTGACACAGTGAATGACACTTTGATGTACGACCTCCAGCAACAATATGACACAAATGCAACAATGAATGACAGTGTGACGCATAACCAAGAGCAACAGTGTGACGCGTAACCAGAAGGAAAAGTGTGACACAATTACCAATATGCACGACGGTCTGATACTCGATCATAGTTAATAATGTGACACAATGCCACAAGACAGTGTGACGCATCACCCATGACCACAAGCAACATTGAGATGCACCACCATGAGCAACAATGTGACGCACCACCACGAGCAACAATGTGACGCACCACCACGAGCAACAATGTGACGCACCACCACGAGCAACAATGTGACGCACCACCACGAGCAACAATGCGACGCAGAATGACAACCACAAGCCATAGTAAGACATACGACCACAAGATAAAGTGTGAGGCACGAGTGTGAGAGTGTAACGTACAAGCAGCAGTACCACCGTACCTTTTCCTACTTGTCTCATTCTGTGCTAACTCACATGTAGCAAACATCTCCTAAATAACTACTTTGTTGCAAGCCAAAAATGTGTTACATTTTTTTAACTCGTGAAAGAGTCAATTAGAACAAGAAATAAGATATGTCAGACAACACACAACCCCCGGCTGACTTTGGTAGAAAAATAAAAACCTTTCTTTCTGTTATTTTTACAATAAGTATATATTAAATTTGCTTAGTTATTTGATTAAATCTGATTATAGTGTTTTACTGAATACAATTTATTACATCATTCTTATTGTTTTTATTCCCATAACTTTTATAAAATAGAGTGAACATTGTACTGACGAGCTGGGTCTTCTTCAGCAGATGATGGATTATAAAATCTTTGATTAACAGAATTCACTAGAACGAAGAACTGGTTAATTTACATTTCTCCACAAAGATTATTTCGTTCTCAGGAACCAGCACGATGTATGCTTATTAATAAATGATTCTATAACATTGACTTTACCCTGACTGCATCATTGGTTCTTCTTACGAAGAAATATTTTGCCTAACACCAAATAAAGTTAATGAAAAGACACCTGTCAGTTCCCATTGCCAATTTTGAATGTTTCAGTACAAACATCTGAGAATAATTAATTATTTACACATCATATCATCTTCAGGGGATCTAAATAATTCTTTTGAAAGATAAAAGTTAAAAATGACAGCATTTTCTGCACCAACTGGAAACTACCGCGTCTTAAAACTTTCCTTTGGTTTGGAAAGTACCAATGATAAATATCTTGAAAAACTTGAAAATATATTTCCTAATGGAACATATTCATGATCCCATTGTAATTTCAAATGATATATCGACTCATCAGCAAAATGTAAATCAAATGTCCTTTCCTCAAGAAAAATAAACGGGAATTTTCAAATGAACTTTGGCATTATATTTCGTATAATTATTATAATAAAAAAGAAGTGCTAAATCTACAAGGGTCATACAGCATATTTCGTATAAGAGACAATAATGTTTCCATTTAAAGAACATATTTTCCTTATTTTAATATTAGCTTTATTATTATAATAAAAACTAAGCAATAAACCTGCAAGAGTTATACAGCTCTGCAGGATAAGATGTGTACACGGTTTAATATAATTGATCTGAGACTAGCAAGGGTGGAGAGTATAACGGAGGTAGAGTTTGTAAGGGCGTTGAGGAGTGCTAAAGGAAGTATAATCAAAGGTTGTGTAATAAATCTGTTGCTGTCTTAAAGTCAACAAGGTAGTCTGTGTGAAAGGTGGGGCCGTCAGCGAGGAGGAAGATAAAGCAAGAAGAGTGTTAGAGCAGTGACGACGTCGGAGGTAAATTCTGTGTTGATAGACTGGACATTCCAATAGAATATGGCAAACTGAACTTGGAACCTGACAATTCGCACAGAATGGAACTTGGTGCCTCTCCATGAGATACCCGTGAGTGAGACGTGTGTGCCCAATGCGAAGGTGGGAAAGCGTAGTCTCCCAATCACAACAATGACAAAAAGAAGACCAGGATCCTAAACTTGGTTTGATAGAGCGTAATTGTTATGAATCAATTCAGACCAACGTTGTTGTCAACGGTTGTGAAGGTGGCTGAGATTACGGCAAAATAATCTGAGAATGGAATACCTCTATATGAAATTGCAAGGTCATGACCGCTGACTGCACAGCAGAGTCCGCCTGCGCATTACCCTGAACATCAACATGACCAGGGATCCAGCATTGAACGATTTCTTTGTTTTGCTAGAAATGCGGTGCAACCAAGTTGTATACAAAAGCTAGGGAATGAGGTGAATTAAATTATTTGATAGCTTCCAAAGTACTAAAGGAGTCTGAGACGTCCACAAATGTTGAGGTAGGCTTGGACGCAATGTGGATAATCGCCATGAGAACTGCATACAGTTCAGCTAAGAAAATGCTAGCTGAGTCTAATACATGACCTCGTAGAACACTGCGGAAACCTGATACCGTCAGAAGATTTAGAACCATCAGTGTAAACTGCAACGACATGAGAATGAGACCTGAAGTGGTTAAGAAAAAGGGAGCGAGAAGTAATTGTAGGTATTTGGGCTTTCGTGCATGGCAGTGGAGAAGAATAGACACGAACTGTCGAAACCTCCCAAGGAGGAATTGAAAAGTTAGATGCTAAATGAACATTTAGAGGGGGACAACTGAAGAGAAGTCAAGATAGAGTGAAGACGAAGAGAAAAGGGACGGAGTAAACAGGGTGGCGAACAAATAATGGACCTGTACTAACGTCCCTTGCTATCCTGAATGTAGAAAGATTGTGAAAACCACGAGAGCAGACTAAATAACAGAGACAATGGGCATCACAGCGATTGTTCAAGGATGAAACTTTCACCTTTGCATATAGGCTCTCGACAAGGAAGGAGCGAAAATCACCTAGACATAAACGTAATCCCTGATGATGGATGGGATCATGTTTAGAAAGAGTTGCAGGAGAGGCCGCAGAATATATCTGGGGCCAAAGGAGAAAGGAGATTTCGATGATCTGCCTCCCACAGAAGATGAGCGAGGGTTTTAAGGAGGTTCAGCCGGCTATGGCAAGAAGCTTTCAGGAGGTAATGTGAGGTTGTCAGGACAGCCGATGATCAAACAGAAGACCGAGAAATCTGACTATCACATTCCGGGATACCAGAGCCATACAGGTACAATGGAGTATCAGAGACACCAGAATGTCTGGCGACAGCATTCTGGAGTGAGGCTGCTACTAGACTACAGTCAGCGGCTGCACAAGCTATAGCAAAGTCATCAACATAAAGTGATGATCAAATATTAGATGGAAGAACGGAGGTCAGCAAGTAGAAGTAGAGAGTAGCACTAAGGACACATTCCTGAGGGACACCTTCAGCTTGGACAAAGTCGGGAAAGCAAATTATTAACCCGAGCACGGAAATGTCTCTCAGAAAAGAAGTTTTTAAGGAAAAGTAGCAGATTGCCTCAGAAGCCTAAGGAATGAGTTTGGGCCAAAATGTTTTATCTCAGGTAGTGTCATATGCGTTTTCAAGATCAAAAAGACTTCGTAACTGAGTGGTTACTAGCAATGGCATTACAAATTGTGAGGGAAAGTTCAATAGATAGAAGTAGAAAAGTATGAATGTATGGTGATCGTAGTTTGTTGGGCAGTCTCCTTGATCAGGTAGGGTGGGTGTCCAGCTCCCACTATTCCACCCCTTTTTCACCCGTGTGCATCTCCAACAAGTGGGGAATCACTTGACTAATAGCTCCCAAAGCATCTGTAAGTATTCGTTCTGCTCCTGTCTAATTTATTTTGGAACTGTTTGTCTAAAGAGTTTCACTCTTATTTTGGGTTTTGGACTAAAGTTATTCCTGCCTTGAGTTGAATTTTCAGTATGATAATTTGTTTAATCCTCTCTATTTCTTTTAAAGGCTGTATGCCTATCATGTGAGTGATTTATCGAGTGGTGGGTAACTATGTTGTTTTTCATTCTAGCCTTGATTGCCGGATAGGGTCATTCAGAACATGCAGAGGTCATTTGATGGAGTATAGACCTCACGGTATAGACCAGCTGTAGCCAACAGCACTTAATTCAGCTACACATCATTCTCCAAGTGGTGACTATACCAGCGTTCCTAGTGTCTGGCGTTCCATCATCTGTTTAGTCACGCCCAGCTGTGACTTCACCCCCTTCCCCAATCACCAACAACGGCTTTGAGTTCCAAGAATCATTCAAAGCTGTGTCAAGAACATCGGCACAACACCATTCTACACCCAACATCTGTATATAAATTAGCTTTGAATCACGTATTATTTATTTAATTTTTAATTTTTCTTCAAATAGGATTAATTTCATGTTTAATTGTTTTATATTATTCCCTGAATTATTATAGTAAAAGTGTTTATCATCTCATGTTATTATGTTTTCCATCATTTATTTCCATAAGGAGGAGCCAGCCTTGTCACATACTTACTTCAAACTCATTCGCCGCTCAGCTCTCATCTTGAGAGGTCGCACCTGAGCTAGTCCCTGGTGGCAGTTGGTGAAAGCAGCAGTTTTCTTTACACAATGGCGGAAAGGAGTAAGAGAAGAATCAACACTGTCTGCATTGAAGTGCTTAAAGGGGACATTTATCCTAGCAATGCGGATGTGCTGTTGCCGGCCATCATACAGGAT